>JANRGW010012910.1:0-54003 GCA_024733675.1 Psilopsiagon aymara
AGGTAGCCAATCATATACTATTTAGTGTAACCCATAAGAGTATATAACTGGACCCTCAGATGAAATAAACGAGCTTGGTGTGCGATCATATTGATTGTCATCATTCTCCCACCACAGTAAGGGTCCTCACCTACCGCACTGAAACAAGTTTTTGGCTAGTCTGTCTTACTCAACAAACCGGACACTTGAAAGTCATCTGTGTGAGTGACCATAACTGCATGGAGTTTGGAGCTTGCCATAAACAGCACTTTTGGGGTAAACCAGACTCATCTCTGTCTTGTACAAGCATTTTAAGAGCCTCAAAGGAACCAGTCGTAGGAGGACAGCTGTATATGCCAAGCAGTGACTCATGACCACACAGTGGGAGAGTAACCTAACCTTGGCACTGGGGCACGCTGGGGCATCCTGGGTGGTCCAGGGGATTTATAGCTGTATGGACTTCACTACAGATTTTTCTCTAACAATACAATTTAAGCCAGATTGGCACTGGGGCTATTGCTACACGACAGCGACCATGAAGTACTGTGGTGAGGTACTGGTTTAACTTATCATCACTGGAGAGGGCAAAGGAGACCTCCTATACCAAACTGCTTCCACTCCCCTTTCAAGAAACATCTGTTCAGTGGAGCACTGTCATGCTAATCAATATGTATTGGTTTTGTATTGCATACAATCATATCCACTTACACCTTTGGAGCAAGGATTAATGAAGTGACCTTCCACTTGTTATATAATGCTGTGCATGTGCAATGTACTGAATAAATACGGTCACTAAAACTTGTCCATTTGTTAAAAGCAATGAATTTTATCAAGCTAACACTGAAATATCAAAGGAGGTTGAAGTCCACTTTAGTTAATCATAAAAGAATAGTAATCTGAAGCAGTTTTTAAATTAATGTTCACTGGTTTTGTCCCCTGCTTTTAAACAAACTGTAAATTGATTTATTGTCTCTGTCTCTGAACTCCCTCAGAATCAATGACACAAATGACATCACTTTTTAGGAATATAATCACCTTCACTGAGGCCAAAAAGAACATTTGCAATTAGAAATACAGAGTTTCTATTCATTCAAAAAGACAAATGCTCCTTACACTTTCAAAATTTAGTTTATTAAATTAAACAAAGAAAGGTTACTTGACTATATCTATAGTGAGATAACTGACATGAATTTACCTTTGATTAAAAAACTCCAGTTTGACATTAAAAAAGGATCAATCTCCGTGCCCTTGCTTTTCTCCTCATTTAGTCTGTTAAAACAGCTTAGTTAATCTATTTGTCTTTGCTATTTCTTTTCAGATTCAAACACTTAATGCATATATTGTCACTGTTCACTGATGGAAATTTTGATGCCAGGGAATGTGTAACTACCACCTAAGAGAAGCAGAAAGATTTCTCTTTAACAACCCAGCTTTGTGAACATATTTTTTCAGCTAGTTTGATTTTAAGCACTGTAGATATGCAACCTATGTGTTGTGCTGTTATTGGTATAATCGAAATAGTAAAAATCTTACCAGGTCTAATATGAACTTAGCAGTATAGTTTGTTTATATTTCCCTATAGAAATATGCCATAACTGGAGAATGCAGTTTTGTATAAGCATAAATGTACTTATTTCAATGTCTCACTGGCCAAACTGTCTCTGTGAGAAAACAGTCCTAACTCAGAGGGATATTCTCCCAGTAAAATCTGTGTACATTGGCTCAGGGTCTGATCCTGCATTAGGTGAGCAAACTCCTGGTTCTGCATTGTAATCCCTGAAGCTCCGCATGGATACATAAATCTGAAGGACTCCAAAGGACTTGACTATGGTATTTTCACAAACTGCAGTTAATAAAAGCATTCAGTGCTGCCTTGTGTGCTTGCATGCCTTTTTATATGGACAGCAGAAGTCTGCATAAAGTCAGTTGTTCTTTCTGAATTCTTTCACTTAGAGGATGCCCATGACAAAGTATTTTGGTTCTCTAGGCTACCAGGGCATAGTTGTATGTAATTTGTCTGTTCAGCTTTGTAATCTTTGTCCTTAAATCATGCAAATATTTTGGTTTGTCTGGGGATTTTTGTAAAGGTTATTTTTATAACATATGCATGTTTGGCAAAATTGAAGTTGACAAGCATTCTTTTCAGCCTTGTTATTTATCCATTGTACAAAATGGGAATAGGAAGGAAACCTGCTGAAAGGGAAAAATGTATTTCTATTTTAAATAGATTGAGTGTTGGCATTGGAAACATTGTCTGAGGGTGGTATTCTGAACCAGAAAATAGAGGATTAAAAAAGAATAATGTATGCCTCATTTTATCATATCTGTGACTCTAATGCATCATCACAGCAGGAGTACCACTGAACCTGGAGGGCTGAGCAAATTCTGCATTTAAATCTCATTAATCAGGTTTGCCTTAGGCCTAAAATAGCACCTAAAGCTCCGTTCGCATGGAATTCTGAAAGTTTTCCTCGTACGTTTAGTGAGCAGGATCTTCTCTGCTTTGCAGACAAAAGACCACACACAAGACAAAAAAAAACAAGGGGTAGAGAGGAATGTAGGATGTCCAGGTGTATACATTAATACATGGAAGTGTATAAGGTGCACCCATACATTATGCAATGTAGCACCTAAAAGATCATTAAATGAAAAGGCTTCCAGATTGATTAAAGGCCCTGCATTGTCACAACTGTCACAGGCACTCCACATCACAGATATGTCACGGTACTGTTCAACCAGGCAGAGCAAGGCCAGCTTTCCAGTACTCCCTTCCCAAATTCTCCCTTTCACTCCTGCTGCAGATCTAACTTCTCTCCTGAAATGCCCATTCTTCATGCACCCATCAATTGATACTGACTTTACAGAGGAGAAAACATTTGTTTCTCTACTTCTTTAGTTGGTAAGTTCAGAAAAAATAATCTGCTAGTAAGAGCATCTAGTTAAACTTTAATTACTGACCAAGCAAGAATAATTAATATCAAAACCAGAGGAATATGTATTTTATATTATTCAGCTGGCTTGTATGATCTATTGTCAGCATCTTCGAAACACCCAGAAAAATGTATAAGCTCATTCAGTTACTGATGCTCTTCCACACAGCCTTTCAGTTTGATCTTCAGTAGGAGGAATCTACCTGCAAAATCACACTGGAAATAGATGTGCAATAACATCTGAGTCCTCTCCGTGTGTTTTCTTTGTATATGAGCTGTAGTGGTTGCACTAGCAAGAATTTGGAAAGATGTACCAGTGCTTTTTCAGAAAGGCAAAGGATTCGATCTTCATTTAAGACATTAGCTCCATATTTCCTCCAACACAGGAAAAAGCACATCCTTAGTAGTCACACTAACCAACCTGTGGCAGACCTATGCCCATACAACAGTAAAGATGAGACAAGTAAAAATTAAATCATTTAGACTTAACTAAAAATCTGATTTTTTTTAATCCAGGAGGTGGATTGTTTATGGTCTACTGCAATACGGTGTCTGAATACTCAGCAAGCACGCCCCTGTGCCCTGCCTGATGCTGCAGCTAGAGAGCTGATATGAACTACCAGTCTCACACTGGAAGCCCCTTGCTGAGCTGGTGTTCAAAGAAAGCTTTCACTTCAGACTGCTATTGTGGCAGGGGCAGCATCATTTCATTAGCCTTTCCACTGGCTTGTGTGATCATGAGGAGAGAAGGTATCAAGCCACCAGCTCTCACAATGTGCAATCTAACTGAGATGCAAAGACTTGCTAAGATGCATCCATTTTCACATTCATGTCTATTATGCCTAGCTTCATACTTAGTATTTATGGAAGAGAGCAAATGTTCTTTATTCAAACATCTGAATTCAAAGCCAGTTTCTAAAAATACTCTAGTCTCTGTTAGAGGTGGACAGTTGCTGAAGCCCACATTGTTATTCTGGTTTAAGAGCCAGGTCTCCTGCTAGTAGCTGGGAGTCTGATCAGTTTAGTGAATTTACTGGCCTTTGGCTCACATCCTAAGGGATATTTATTACTCTATTACATACTTTACTATTGCACAGTGTTATTGTTACGAGCATCACAAACACCCATGAAGTAGAGCTCTATCACAGTCAGTACAAGAAGAAAGGCAAAATCAGCACACTTCCCATCACACTTCCCCATATATAGAAATGTTCAGTGTTGCCTCATGTGCTGAATATTTGAACAGGCTCATATTTTGGCTCAGGTCCCTGAAGCACATATCCCTTTCTAGGAAACATACATCTGGAGAAGAGGATCTATGGTTAACGGGACAAGTCTGGCTTTCAGCAAAAGGCACCAGCTCCCTACTGCTCTTTCCCTGTGGAAGTTTCTTTCCCAGTCAGCAATCAGTTTAAATTACCTGAAGGATGACACCAGAAAGGTCTGTTAACTTCATCTTAGGCAATTCAATTATTTATGCTATTTATAGTCAAGTAAATGATATAACTGGCATTAAACAGCAGAATTTTCTATAGTGTGGATTTCAAAAGCATCAGGAAATGCAGCAGCATAAAGGATGTAGGTAGAAAGGTACCAGGTATTTGTGGAGTTCAGCAGTTCCCAAACATTGCCAAACACATACACTTCACAGCTAAATCAATAAGAAAAACTGTTCAAAACACAAAACTTATTTCACTAATATATAGTGATAATAATTAATGTGTCGCAATATTTCCTGACTTACACATCCCTATTTACTCTTCCCCTGAGTATAATTTTTTATCTATCATGACTATCTTTGAATCATATACAGATAATAAGTTGGCTCCTTCTGAGATACATGTACAGAGCAGTTATGAAAAAAGCCACAGATATTTGTAACCAGTTCTACCTAATGATCAGAGTTTTTCAGGTCACTTTAACTCAGCTGTACCTAGACCCTAGACAATTAAGTGCCTTTGCACTGGACATTAAATAAAAATGGATAATTAAAACTTGAGTGATATAGCTAATGAAATGTGCCAGTATATTAAATATGTGTTCATTAACACACACACACACACACACACACCAATGCAGTGTGACTTTCTCTCCCAAGGGCAACAGTAAGTTATGCCTCAACAAACAGCATGGATTTATGTCCCTAAATACTTCTCCCTTCAATAAGCATTTGTATACCTGCTATGAAACCTAAGGAATCATATGTCCTTTAGTTATTTCTAAGATACTAAATTAATCTTTGAGAAAAAAATTATTAGATAATTCATTAAATTATAATTGCAAAAAAAAACCCATTAGGGCAAGACAAAATGATTTTTCTATATTGTGCATATAAGGCTTTTTTACACAAACCTGTGTTTTCTTTTTGATATGATCGTATGTTTGAAGTGATTATATACAGGACACTTTCAGGCAGAAATTGTCACTTAATCCATATTTTATCCCATCAGGATTCTGGTTTTCATTGAAAAGTCTGAGAGATTCTGGAGAGTATATAGGAGCTGGGGACCTAAATCCTATTAAAACACTAGAAATTGGATACTAACTCCTGCAGACTTCCTCAAATATTCCATTCTGAATGGGTGTACTCTTTAAAACCACACTTTCTTTTTCGTCTATATGAAATGTTCCTCCTCTAAAAAGTAGGACCTATGAAAATACCAACTGACACACATAGATTTTATTTAGAAATTATGATTATCATCTGTAGTCTATAAGACCACAAAATTTTAGCCACTGTAGAAGAGATATACTGGCTTAGTGAAAGAGGAAGCTTGCTATGGAAGCTCATGAGCAAATAAATGTGCATTTTGCTACTACTTAAGTGAAGAACATAAACTTGTACCTGCTGAACTTGATGGCAAAGATCTCAATAATTTTAATGGGTGCAGCACTGAAGTCATATCAGTAAGTAATTTATCTATAACCACGGTACTAAATGCACCCGCTATGTAATGATGGTGCTTATATTTGCAGTCCCAGGACTTTCTCCCTATGTCTTTGCCAAAAATTAAATTTAGGCTTTAGCTATTAGGAACAGAACAGGGCTCAGAGCTGTGCATTTTTAAGCATCTATAGCATTAATAGCCAGAACATAAAATCCAAATGGGAGGACAATTACATTCTAATAGCTTTAAAAAGAGAAAGTTAATTACACATATTTGGAGCCTGATCTAAATGCTGTTAAAGACATGTTGAGAAGAAACAGCAGTTGTCTGCAGAAAGCACCTAGAGTTACTGAAATGCCGTTCCTCAACAATTGCTCCCACGGTAGTAGAGGTGGCAATGAGAGGAAATACTAGAATTTGTTCTACAATAATGGCTTTTCAATAAAAAACAGATAGTAAGGTATATTTTTTTAAACTATACATATTTTAAATCTGAAAACAGATAAAGCATATCCCTGTAAGCAGAGGCATATTTATATTCTGTTCCAACCACACATCTTTTCCACAAAGACACATTCTCAGAAGCACTAAGCAGAGCAATTTTATTATTTTCAAACGGAGAAATGTGCCTTTAAAAATTTCAACTTGCCTTCCAAATGCATGCAGAAATTTCCAAATTATCAATGATAGTATATGGTGTGTTCAAACAAAACTCGCTGTTAGGCTCAACTATCAACACCACTCTGCTTTAGCTTTCAAATTGTGTGAAAAAAGAGGGTGGGAGAAGAAAGGCAACAGAAGTGCTAATGCAATTGTTTGATGTGTGTATGAGAGAGGCAGAAAGGAGGAGGCAGGCGTTCTGCTAGGCAGGCTGCTGGCAATGGGAATTGCTTTATCCTCCTCCACCACCCTCTTTAGCAGAAAATAATTACAGCTGTACATAAAAATCATATTGTTGATTTTATTGGTCTAATATTGCTAGTACTTATGTCTCCACTGAACTGTCCATTTTTCATGGATCTTTTTTTCTGTCCCTTGCTGTATATTATAGCCAGTGAAGAGAGCTGTGAATGCATCTGCCTCTGCACCATTCAGAATGGCACTTTGCCAGTGGAGAATGACTGACTTCACTTCAAAATGTTTTCAGTTTAATTAGCATAAAAACCCCAGCAACCCAATTATCTGAAAGGACTGCACGTGTTCTCTTCACAGCAAGAAAAATAACATCACCAACATCCTCTAGTGCAGGAATACCTAGGTTGTTTAATCAAAAGACTGATCAGATGTTTAACAGTGTTTTGTTAGAATAAGAGGTTTGGCTAGAGAGGTCTGAGTTTCGTGACTGGCCTACTAGGACAATTCTTAGACTTTCAGCCCTTAACATCTGAGTTCAATCATGCCACCTGCAAGAAAGCTTCTACCCAGTCTGCTGCCTGCAGCTTCACAATGTCCTGGTGCAGCTTCAGAACCCCTCAGCAAGATATTGGGTAAAATGCTTTACAGGAATTGGGACTTGAGGGTTAGCAAATAGGTAGGGAAATCTGAAGCAGGTATATCCTCAACACAGCATGAGTAGCAGAAGTAATGTCAGGTTTTGCAGCACCTTTTTGGCTCCAATACCATGTATCTACCAAAATCAATTAGAAAATTACCTTTGACTTCAGTGTTGGGTCCACTGCAATCTAATCATTCCTTGGACTTGATCCAAAGTCACTTATTTCAATTCCACTTACATTAATCTAACTACATAAAGAAATTGTGCTAAGGGCTGAGGATCTTTTTGCAGAATACTTCCTTTTATTCTAGTAAAAGCCTAAAACGACTATTTCTACATGTATATAAACTGGACCATTAATTTATGATTAAATTGCATAATTTGAAATGCACATAGAAGTGTTTCATTTCTACAAGCCAGAGGCAAAAACCAAAAGTCCTTTACAGCAATAAAACGTCCATTACAGCAACAGAAAGTTATGTGTGCACGTGTGTAGAAGTTCAGAGTTTTACATGAAATTGTCTGGATCTTATTTATCCTATTGTGGGAATATGCTCTGACCTACCATAGGACAGATTTCTAGAAACTCAGATTCTAGTATTTACTCAGTACTTGAAAGGGAGATGATATTCAGCACAGGTTGGAAAACTTATTGTGCCCGTTATTGCAGTATTTATAGAAGAAAGCCTCCTGACACTAATTGTAGAGTAAGATTTTCTTAGGAAATAAAATCAGCCAGAAAGCCTCCAGGACTTCACTGTGGTCATGTCAAGGGCCCGATTCACAGCAAAAAATCGAGAACAGCTTTCAGCTTCATTCAGGGATTGCTGCTATTCTGCAGTACTGGGCTGGCTGCTACTGTGGTCTGCTTGTAAATACGGCTTTGACATTGGTATAGGGTAAACTGCATATATAGAAATGCTACCCAGATTGCTAGAAAGCTGATTGAATGTATGGCAAGTGCCAAAACATCTCCAAGTGCAGTGAAAGGGTTGAGGCAGAGGGTCAGAGAGTCATATTCAGATCCCCGCTCAATCCAGATGACTGACATACAGGTCAGTACAGTAATCTGGAAGCTATTTTCTGTTCTTACCGCTCTACACTGTGCAAACAACTCCACATTTATTAGCCTAGTCTTTTACATCTGCAGGAAAGTGCAGTAATCTATGGAGCCAGATTCACATGTCTCTTTCTCAAGGAACATTCAGATAATTACCTCCAGAATTTGGCAGCAAGGGGGATTTCAGCCATCCAGAGTATCTACTAGCCTGTTTGTCCAGTCTTCTGAGAAGTAAGTCATAGGGATACATGTTTTTGTGAAACAGGCAGAACAGGAACATGTACTCAGGCCTCTTGCATGTGGCTGCTTTAATCACAAGCCACTGGAAACCAGGCAATGTTGTGCTATGTCCCTCCACCCAGTTCCCACTGGGCAGGAAAAATTTAGGTCGGAAGGGATCTCAGGAGGTCATCTGGTCCAAGCCCTGCACAAAGCAGGGGCAACTTCAAAGACATATCTGACTAATGTCACATTTTGGAATAAACAACTGAAAAAGGGTCACACCTTGGATCCCAAAAGAGAGTGTGGGTAGCATGTACATAAACTCCAGGTCTTTCTTGCAACGTTCACTTACAAGCTGTTGCAAGCAATATCAGCTTTTGCTTTCAGAGGATCCCTTACTCAGATTTCTTTTTTTTAATTCTTTTCCAAAGGAGTTTGGATGCCAAATTTTTACCTGAATGCTAAATGCACACTGAGTTTTGAGACCCCAGGAAGATGGCCCTGAGCTGCTGAGCACCCTGACTCCTCTGTAAGTGCTGCACCACTCTGGAACACCTTTATCATGATAGGCATTTGTCTGCGAACCACCCAAGATGTCAAATGTGCCCCTGTAAAAGGAGGATTCCCAGATAAAGTCATCAGCCAAAGGACAGATCAGAATCAGTGGATGTGGCATCAGATTTCTAACGTTGCTCTTACCTCTGAGTGTCCCATTTAAGTTTAAACCCATTAGCCCTTGTCCGATTCCTACAATCCCTGATGAAGAGTCTCTTTCCACCTTTCTTGTAGACCTTCTTTAGGTATTATTTGAATTAAGAAAATGCAGGACTGCATATAAGTGAAGGTGATTACTGTAGAAAAACTGTAGGTACAGCGGAAGAAAGTATGACTCAATACCAGTCACCCTAACACATGACGGAGCTGTGATGCGGTAAAGAGCTGTGGGGAAAAAGCTGTGGGCTAACCAGCCTGCTCACAAGCTGACAAAAAGTCTGGATAAAGGAAGAGAAAATGAACAAATAAAACCATGTGAACATTAGAATAGTAGCTATGCAGTTAATTCATTCCAATTTGTTATGATAAAAGATAAGAAGTTTCTAAATTTCACATGAACTTTTTTTCTTTAGTCACGGAGCCCAAGCAACACTGAAATGGTTTGTGACAAGGGGTAGTGATTCATCAATCAGTTATAGCTACAGCTAGACATAGCTTAAACCCTAAGCTGAATCAAACTGCTTTATAGCGTAATGTCAGATGAGTCAGTTGAACATCCTGTTTCACAATGACACCTGGATGCTTGAAAATCTGAGATGATATAATAAAAAAATATAACAAGTATTCAGGAATGTTTGATGTGTCTGATCATTACAAACTAGTTAATAAGGAAAGCTGGTCTAGTAGCGAAAAGACTGTTTTCACAAAAGGAATGATAACAGGTGTTGAAGTTTTGGTGTGGCTGAGATGAATGTGGTGGTCAGAGAGCTCATCCATGCTCTGCTGACATACAGCCACAGGAATCTGTCGGTTTTGTGCCAGAAATAAATATGTTTTGATCTCTTCAGTGAACAGACCATGTGAACCATGGCAGAACCAGATATTCAAGTTTGTCTGCCTCCTGGGAAACCAAACACCATCTCTTTGACCTGAGCATCTCCTCTCCCTGTGGGAGAGGCCAGGCTGGGCGCATGAACAAGTGCTTCGGTGGAGAGGAGAGAAGCGTCTCCGTAAGCCCATAAGGCTGGAGAGCTGCTTTATCCTGTCTGTGCTCTCCATACTTGCCACCGTCTCCAAACACTCCCATAATACAAGAATGTTTGAGCGCAGTTTCTCACTGTTTGCTTCTTCCTTCACCCTGGAGTAGGGGTTGAAACCAGCACCTGGGGCCAATCCTCAAAACAGGGATGCCCAGAACAGGGATCCCCAAAATTTCATGTTGGGCCTTTGCAGCATTTTCAGTGTAATCACGGCTGAATAAATGGCAAAATCTTACATCCGTGGGTAAGAGTTAAGAAATGCTTTCAAACTAGTGAACCAGCAAGTAACCAGCACCCAAATAATTCTGCATCAGTGGGGAGAAGAGGTGCACATGCAACACAAACCTCAGGATTTCTGTTCACATGACGACAGCAGTGTGCTGGCAAACCTTTTACAACATTTTTCACTTGTTCCCCAGCCCCCCTGCAGCTGAGCAATAAAGACAGCAAGATCCTTTGTGTACTGGAGCTGGACACCTGAGGGATGCCCTTGCCTCATGCAATGGGCTCTCCCATGAAACCTCAAGCCACAGAGCAACTGGAAAGTGACCGCATGGTCAGAGAAGGAAGGACCAAAGACAAGGAGGCCCTTCAGGAAATCCTGGTAACTGGAAAAGCTTTCGCTTTGGTAGCTTTTTTGTTACCAAACCCTAAAGACAAACAGTTCAATCTTACCTTTTAAATGATGTAAAACTTGTACATGACCTTTCCATAGAATTTCCTCATTTCTTCTTAAATGATACATGACACATACACTTGAATCCCATTTATTAAAAAAAAAAAGACAACAAAAAACCAAACAAACAAACAAACAAAAAAACCCCAAAAACTCAAAAAAACCCACAAACCCCAAAAAAACTCAAAACCCCAAATCTTTCTGAGTAACATGTTTTGGGTTTTTTTTTTAGAATGAAACCATTTCTCACAAGCACTAATACCCATGTTTATAAACAGCAGCCAGTAATAACATTGCTAATCTGAGATGTTTCCTCTGTCTGCTAACAATAAGATAAAGAAAAGTGAAATCATGTTCTAGGATACAAACAAACAAAAAATTACCCATTTTTTGCCACTGTGCATTCAATCAGATCTTCTATCAGAGTTGACAAGGCCAATGTTGCACTTTCCTGTTGTTTTGTCATAAAAACAGGATGTCATTCCACCGGGGAAAATAATTGTCAACAATAAAGAGGTGATTTCTTTGACATTTGCTAATATATTGCTGAAAAAATCTCTGTAGTATGGATCACTCTACCTCACTGAGTAGTAAAAACAACTGGAAACTAAGTTCTAAAGCCTGATGCCTACCATTGTGCCAAGCATGAAAATGCAGTATCTACATTCCCCAAAGCTTAGAGAAGGACATACCCCCTGCTAGGCAAAATACACATGCATGTACCCTGCCCTCTCTGCCTTGAATTCATGCTGCAATGTAACAAAAAGCTGTTCACAGATATTTAAATTCACAGGGATGGGGGAAAAAAGAAAAAGGGAAGAATAGTGCTAAGGTGGAGACTGACAAATCTGCAGCACCAGCATAATATTTAGACTGGTTCAGAAAGATAATCCTGAAAGTCCAGTTATAATGAAAGCCCAGTGGCAGTTCCATTATATACCCATAAAGATATATAGCACTTTTGATTAAATTACTCTGTGGCATGTGTTAATGTCTTAAGGATAAGTATGCCTTAGGGGTAGAGGGAGAAGGAACCTCAGTCAGATTCTCTGACCCAACTCTCAGTTTCTAGCATTGTACATAATACATTCCCAAACAAAAGACAGTTTTTCTTGTAGGATCTTGAACTGTCTTAATTTCATGTGAAAATCATTGCACATTTGACTAAAAAGCACATGGTTGAGTAGTTTGTCAATGGTTATCTGATAACATATGACAACTTATAGTGATTGTCTACAGAGCTAAACACTTCCAGTGTCATCAAAATTAGTAGCTGAAGTTTTATTTGACATGCGAATTAAGAAGCATTAAGAAATTTAAGAAGAAAGATACTGCAATTTTTTTTTTTTAGGATATTCAGGCAGATGTAAGAAGAATTCTGAGTGTGTTTCATCTTTCCTTTTTTTGAATCTACAGCATGATTGCATTATATGTGGGCTTCCCAAGTCCGCACAAGAATAACTTAAACAACTAAGACATTATGTTTTACTGTCTCCAGTACAGATCCAGTTAAGCTGAGTCAGCTGAGGCTTAGGAGGAGCAAGAAAGATGATAAACCTTCCTTCATCACCTCTGTTATGGTTTTGGAGACTGCATGATTTCAACTTATAACAGCACCCCTTAGTTCCAACCCACTGTAGCATTCTTTGTGCCTGCCTGGAAGGAGCAGGAATAACTGCAGGAAAAAGATAGCCATGGTATCCCTTCCCATTCCTGGGCAAAGCAGCAGCTTCTTTTATTCTGATACAAATGCTGAAGCTGCATGTTTAACCTTGCCTTTTGTTTTCCATCTTCTTTTTCAATTTGCTGTTTCTTCAGGGATTGCCTCTGTACTTAAAACAATTGCCTCATTAACAAAGGCCAAGTACAACCGTATTTCTTTTAGCTCTCAAAGTCCCACCTTTTCCAGTGAACTTTATTGCTCAGCTAACCTTAAATAATCTTAAATAGCTGCTGCTTCTAGGTACTCCTTTGTCCACATTAAAATAAATCTTGCAGATACTGTCTCACGGAAGAACAGCATTTACTATAACACAAGCAGGGTTGGACCATGTGCCAGGTGTCTCCTTTTAAGCTGCATGTATGTTAAACTGTCATGTGTTGCATACATCACTGTAGATTAATAACAAAAAGAGTGTTTCCATTATTCCTATCAAGACATGTTATTAAAAGCTCAGGTCAATCATTTTTCAAAGAACTACCCATCTATATGTATTTATTGTAAATGCCTGTGGTGTGCAGAAAGCTAACTCAAGGTTAGTAATAATTAAAATTAATCATGGAATTTAATTACAATGGAATAGAATAAGCATCAATAACAATATCTGCATTAAAATGCACAGTCAATAGCGGCATGTATTTAAGCACTCATAAACAGCATTCTATATTTGTTGTATCTGCGTATGGGTTTACCACCTAAGCAAATTCACAGTACGTGTGAATTCATGGTGAACTGTTTCAGAGTGCAGTGATTAATGCCAGTAGGTAATTGCACAGCAGAAATGGCAATACAGGCATTGTCCATGTAGGCACTGGGGAGAAAGGAAAAAAAAAGATCATAACGATCAGTACTATTTCAGAGCCAAATCAGATTAATTCAGAAGGGAAACTTAAATTGGTATCCCTTATTTATGATTTAGATACACAGCTTGCAAACAAATGAATGTTTGTCCTTGGAATTCATTCTACTCAATACTCTGCTTTTCATAAAGCCCACGGCTTGTCCTCGTTCATGAACTATCCCATTGTAAATCAGATGACACTTGACAGCATTTTTGTATTTCCTCTTTCTAGAAAACAGCATCAATTGCCAAAGATTGCCAAGTCAATATGAGAATGTACATAAATGAGAGCAACTGTATCTGCAGAAAGTGCAGTCAGCTGCTTCTATTGCTATTGCAAGCACATGAGGAGACAGACCTGCATTTGACTTAACCCATTTACACTCCATTTTATATTTACAAAGTTGAGCTGATGGCTGCAGATGGCTGCAGGGCGATTTGTGGTTGCGAGCAGGAACAAGGATCAGGAGCTCTGGGCTCTGCACCTGCATCTTCTACCAGGACTGGCAGCAACTTTCATACACTCAGTGTATTCATACCTCTGTTTGAAACTGGGAAAAGGTACTGCCTCATCTTTGCAAAGCTTTTTGGATTTTTAATTAAACAAAAAGAAATATATGTTTTAAATAGTACTATACTGGCAATTTTGCACTGATTAAAGTAGCTGTAAAAAGTAAAATTTCTCTGATTTTACTCTTCTTGATCTGCTACATGGGTAGAAAACAGCATAAAATGAAGTCAGCCAAGGATCAAATCATCATGCTACTAAATCAGGTGGTTCCACTTTCTAATGGGTTGGAAATACCCCACCATACAGCCTGAACAATTTGAAGTAATGGCACAGCAAGCTTTGAAAGCTTTACCAGGAGATGGAAAAAGATAAATTGAGCCTAGCTTGTTTTGCCCCAGGGCATTGTTTCCTTTTGCCAACTACCAAGCAGTTTCACTTGTATCTATCAAAAGAAACCATCAGGATACACAGAGAGTTTGGAAGTCCCTGTACCTGGTAACAAGCCCATAATAGATAAACCCAGATGTTCCCATTCCACCTCTCTGAGGCAGTTTGGTAGAGAAAACCAAAGCGAATAACTATAGCATCAGAGGCAGAGCCCTCAATAAAATACTGATTCACGAGAACGAACTCAATGCAAGCTGTTGTGAGCTGCCTGACTCTGAGCTTACCCAAGAGCAGCCTGGGAGCATCATGGTGAGCATAGAAGCCCCCACATTTTGAACTCAAGTCTCTTCCTTAGCAATGTCAGTCACTCTTGGACTTCCCAGAGCAAGATGACTTCCAGCACTCTCCAAGGAGGGGAAAAAACCTTGAAGATTACATCTTTATCATCATATCAGCTTTCCCAGGGCTCTCCCAGAGACCAGACTTGTTGACTGTACAACAGTGTTGCCTTAAGCATGACACCGAGCATAGCCAGAGGCTGTCCATCAGAACTCCAGCAACAGGAGGCAGCTTAAAACAGATGCATATGGACATTTGCAGACAGACTGTCAACATCAGGGTGCCAGGAGGCTGCAAGGAAGCCCTGCACATGGGAGGAGGTTGGACATGGAAGATGCAAGTCTTACAGCCATTCTTGCTTCTTCCTGCAATCACTGTACTTACACACTGTTGATGCATGTTATCAGAGCATGTGTGTTTGCAGAAGTAGTAACAATAATAAAAACACTCACTACCAACAAAGGTGATTAGGAGAAAAAGGGAAGGGTCTGTTATCAGTCTTGTCATCTCTCTGCTGAGCATTACCCTCATTTTTGTGAGCAGCACAGGGTTGTAACCATAGTCCACACTAGTAGGAGTTATTGTACACTGACATGTGGAAAGGAAACCAAACCCTTTATCATCTGAACAGACTCATGGTTTGTTTTCTTCTGTGATGAAACAGAGATTTTGTGTAGCTCACATTATAAAGCTAACTTTTAAGCTATTTATTCTAACACTTTGTTTTCAGAGTCTTAGAAATCTTCTGCAATGAGTAGTTAGCAACAGCAAAGCTTGTAAGTTTTTATTTGTTTTACTGAAATCAGGTTTGCATTAGAGACCAAAGCTGAGGGAGATTGGTTTTGGGAAGCATTTTGTGTATGCAGCGGAAACGTGTGAGGTGGGGAAGAACTAGGTTTGTAGTAAATGCTTGGGTCCAGTTGCAAGCTGATTTATAAGAGGGGATCTGCATTACACTTAGAAAAATTCTCTGCTACAGGGAACGGTATCAAAAAGGAGGAAAGATCCATGCACTTGCTACATCCCTTCTGCTAAAGTACACTCAGCTCCTTCCTCTAGGCTATTTCATTCTATCCATATAAGAGCAGGAAAGTTTGTGTAGCATTCACTGGATATGCATTTAGATGGCTTAGATTTATTATATTTTTTCCTGATACTGTCAGAAATTAGTCTACCAGTCAACAGAGGATCATGTCAGTCCTAACCGTAGGTGTTATCATCTAAGCATGTGATAAACCAAAAATTTCCTTAATACAATTCTTTCAGTAGCACAGTATTCAGTATTTAATAGTATAAGAATAGTCACCCTATTGTTGGATAGAAGTGAGCTGGGCACCTGGGCATCTGCACAAAAGAAGCTTCAAATCCTTTTTATGTCCTGTAGGTCTAGATTGACTCCCCAGGTCCACACTTCTCAGGTAGCTGTCACAGCACTGACTGGGTCCAAAGGTTGAGGGGCATTTCAAATTTACATCTCCTCCACTCTCCTCTGAGAGAACAAAGAAGAAGAAATAGTGTAGTGACAACATGACGTATGGCAGTGTCTGCATGATACAAAGGAGATTTTGCTTCTTGTTCTACATGGACAAACACCAAATATCCTAAAAATGCTCATCCCCCTCTCTGACCTGTCAAAACTCACTGATGAATAGGGTCGCATAACAATATTACACGCAGATTACACACAGGGACAGAGAAATGTTTCAACTAGGCAACATAGTTAAATCATCCTTTCTGAACTGCAAAATGTATTTCCAAGTTTGTGATGATGCTTTGTCATGGTTTAACCCAGGAAATAACTAAGTACTGCTTTCTCACTCCTCTCCCCCCACAGAGGGATGGGGAGGAGAATTAGGAAAAGGTAAGACCCATGAGTTGAGATAAGAACAGTTTAATAATTTAGATAAAGTAAAATACTAACATAATAATAATAAACAAGAAGAGAGAGAGGAATAAACCCCAACAAACAGCAGTGATTCACAGTACAACTGCTCACCACCTGCTGACCGATACCAAGCCCAACCCGAGCAGTGATCTACCCTTCTGGGTAATTCCTCCAGTTCACATACTGGGCATGACGTGCTGTGGTATGGAATACCCCTTTGGCTAGTTTGGGTCAGAGGTCCTGTCTCTGCTTCCTCTCAGCTTCTTGTGGTCATCCTCACTGGCAGAGCATGAGAGACTGAAAAGTCCTTGACCAGCGTAGTGCTACTTAGCAACAACTAAAACGTTGGTGTGTTATCAGCATTATTTCCAGATTAAAGCCAAAATGCAGCTACTAGGAAGAAAACTCTATCAGAACCAAACCCAATGCCTCTAGTTCCTAAGGCATATCTAGAAAGAATCCTGTGTTAGCTAAAGCCATCTTGCATGATACTTTTTCCTACGCACTGCTGACTTTTGAGTTCAGATAATCAGTTCTTGTAAGTTTTTATTGACTACAGTGGATGACTCCACCTTTCTAATAACTGTTTTAGCTATAATAGGAAACAGCATTTAATCCTTCACATATCGAAGAATAAAATATTACATCTGATATTTCAAATTCACCAATTAAAAGGCATTATTATAAATGCCTCACATGAATTCTCATAGTTTACTAGATTAGGTATTAAAATCATGTCTAGAAATGTCTACATTAAACTAGCTTTTGCTGAAGCAATATCTTCTCTTTTGAAAAGATATCCTGATCTAGGGATGTCAAATAAAGTGAAAATACATTTTTTTCTCCAGACAGTTTTATTCCAATAGCTAATTACTCTTAAAAGTATATATTAAAATTCATAATTAGCTTTCCTGATTACTCAGAATAATTTGACACTTATGCTATTAATTTTTCACATTGCTTTTAATAAGAAATTGGAAGGGGAATCAATCTATGTTTTCTGCAGAAAGAAGGGGACAGAAATGAGAAAAACCCAGGAAAAAAACAGACTCACCACCAAATGGCAAAATTTTCACAATGTAAAAATGTAGAGAGCTCCACTGAGCTCACCATTGTACCAATTCAGGCTAGTTAATAACCATATTTTATTTTTAATGCTTAAATCTTTCTACCTTAACTTATTCAAGTTTCTACAATTACCCATCAACAGACAAAATACCTGAGCAGAGTCTAAAAAAAAGGCTAGCAGAGAGGCTCTTCCAAGAATCACTTGAATTCACTCCATGTTGAAGTTCTACATTTAGATCCACAAAGGACTCTTGTTTCAATATACAGAATATGGATGATCACACAGGATGCATTCATAGCCATGATTCAAGTCAGCTTACAGAGCTCTGAAAATGCAAATTAAATCTTGAGAGGTGCAGCTTCACATGTTTGAAATCTTGTACTATTGAACAGTAATTCACACTCTCCAACTGTCCTATATAATTAAGTCATGCACCACTGAAGAATTTGAAGGCTGTAGAGACATTAAAAACAACATTTACCTCCCTACAGCAAGAAGCCAATGGAGGAGTGGGGAAGGGATCAGCAGCTTTGTCACTTAAGGTATCTTTGATAATTAATGGTTGGATAGTCTCCAGCTTGAGCAGTCTTTCACATTAAAAGAAGAAAGAGAAAACCCATGGGTTTATTTCACAGGTTTCTGTCTGCATATGCACTTGTCATCAGAGGCATGGTTTAGTATGTGTTGCTAGAACACAGACAAATGCATCACAGTTTCAAAGTGGGAATAACATTCTTAGCAGGAGCACCAGCAGTAGATATAAAGCTGTCTATTATTCCTGATGTGGCCTGCCTTTTCAAAATGAGCAGAAAGTGGCAAGTTCAGTCCCACTGAGCTAGTAGCATATTCAGTTTTGGCATCTCAGAGTGACATGAAATAGTGGAAAAGTTAAAGTACTTTTATACCAATTCAGAGATAAGTCCAGGTTTAGTAGAAGCAGTTACTTTCTAGCACTCTTTCCCATTTTATTTTTTGTGGCTACAAAAAAGAATATATTTTCCCATATTAGTTTAACAGATCAGTAGCACAGACAGATGTTTGATACTCAGTTTTATGAGCCGTTTGTCACCTGAAACAAGGAGCTTGATTTTTAGAGCCAGTATTTTCAACATGCTCAGTCACCTGCTAAGAAAGCCTTATGGTTTCTGCTTAGCTCCTACCTGAACTCTCCCAGCCTGCGGAAGAGTAATCTGGCAGCAGGAATTATGTGTCTCCCTAACTCACATTCCCTGTGTCCTAAGGGGGCTGAGACATGACCTTGTGACACTCATAACCCCTTGTGACACTCATAACCTGAAAGTAATCATTCCCTGGGTTTCTCTCTCATGATATATTGGTTTATTTTTTGTTTCTGACTGTGTATCCACAGGCTTCAAATGAGCACAGTGAAACAAATGGTCTTTTTTTTAATTCTCTCATTTTTTATCCAAATGAGGCTGACATTTCCTGAAATTCACCTTAAAACAATGGGACCAAATAATTGTACCAACATGTACATATTTAATTATGTAGAAAGCACAAACCTCATACGTTTGTTAGGCTGAAGAAACACTTCTGTGGAAAGCTGATTGTAGCACAAGTAGAAACAAATGCTATCACATGCAGTATGTGTTGCCTAGAACTTTGTCCTGGGTTCAGCAATAGCAGCCATTTTTCTCTTTCTTAGTACCTGGTGCAGTGCTATGTTTTTGACTTTCATCCTGGGAACAGTGCTGATAACACGGATGTTTTCAGTTGCTGCTCAGTAATGTTTACTCTGACCAAGGGCTTTCTGAGCCTCATGCTCTGCCAGGGAAGAGGGGAAGCCGGGAGGAAGCAGAGACAGGACACCTGACCCAGACTGACCAAAGAGGTACTCCATACCACAGCACATCATGCCCACTATATAAACTGGGGGCAGGGACCCAGAAGAGGGGAGTTCACTCTCAGTTGGGTTGGGTGTCAGTGGTGAGTGGTTGTATTCTCTTCCCTTGTTGTTTCCCTTGTCATTATTATTATTGGTGGCAGCAGCAGTGGTTTGTGTTATACCTTAGTTACTGAACTGTTCTTATCCTGTGGGAGTTGCACTCTTTCAGTTCTCTTCCCCATCTCTCTGAGAGCTGGGGGTTAAAAAAAAGGGGGTAGTGAGTAAGCAAACTGCATGGCTGACTGGACTTATACCACAACAAACTTATAGACTAGTTTGTATTTTCTTAAAGAGATCAGAAGCTGAAACTGAAATAACTGGAAACACAAACCCCAGTTTGCCTGCCTAGTGTGGTCTAGCATACCACTACCTTTTGACATCAATGACAAGGCAGCTTCTACACCACAGCAATGTAGTAATTCTGAGATCTGAGAAGTGTTTGACAGAATATAGGAAGATACACACTGCAACACTTAATTTGCTGACTTTTTTTCACACTAGGCTGAATATGCGTACATTTGCTTCACTTATTTTGAGGAATAACAAGTTTTGGGTCCTAAGACCATCAATCTTCAAAACAGTTTTAGAAACTGGAAGCATTGTACATCCGAAATAACAGTAAGAAGAAAATTTTAGAAAGAGCTAGTGAACATCCTTTTGTCATCAGTTTGCAGAAAGCTATACACATCCTTTAGCTTAGACTTCATTAGCTACTGCATCACCATGGGGAGGGAGGGCAAGTGTGGAGGGGAAAGGAAATTCATCAGGATCCTGAATGCTAGGATAACTCTTCTGCAGGAAGGAGTCATGGGTTAGGCAAGGAGATCCTGGGGCACAGAGCCTTGCTTGAACCTCATACGTAGTGGTGGATACAAATGAGGATGAAGATCTATACATTCTACATGGCAAGCATATTTTATATAGGTATATGACTGAATTCAAGAGTAGCAATCTTTTAATCCTTTGGATTATGGGGTATGAGACCAGTCAAAATACCTGTAATCCAAAACATGTGAATTCACAACTTGTGAATATTTGATTAACAAGTGCTTTGAGTAGAGTGGTTGAATAGTCACACAGCACTTCTTTTACTAGATCTAGCCTTTTGAATCTACAATATCTATATTAATAGTATTAACTGCACAGGAAAGACTTTGTAATTGCTTCTGCAGTGAAAGGAGCTTAGGCAGTTCTTAATGCACAGCTGTTTTCTAAGCTGGCTTCCCAATACTGAGATTAATCTGTTGTATTTCAGAAGCAGTTTATAGAGATAAAATGTTAAGGGGCAACACTTTTCACTGTATCTTTTCTTCTGGTTTTCTTATGTATTCTCATAGTAGTCCCCCTAGATAAGAGCGCATTTCAATTTCACATTCCCTTAATTAGCTATTACGGATCAAGTCGAGACTATAGTGTGAAATTTCACATCTCCACAGCATACCAATTTGACAGTTAGGCAAAATATAAGCATAAGCCTGCATGGCAGCTGCACAAACACTCAAAACTGAGAACAGTTTTATACATATAAAAAATACAAAAAGCATCTTTAAGAAAGGGTGACTATTTGCTATTTTCTTTAGTCATTTTGGTGCAGTTACAGCCCAGCCTGTGCAAAAACAGGGAACTCACCAACTCTTTCTTACTCCCTCTCTGCTCAACTAAAAGAAGCTATTTTCTGTTCATCACTCTTTCAATTTACCTCTGCACTGCTGCTTCAGCCCTTCTAGATGTGTAAGGAACACTCTGAAAGAAGCAAGGTTAAGTGCTTGGCTGCTTGTAGTTATACTGTCTGAATGCTGAGGGCAGGCATAGGGGCCTCTTCGCAGGCCTCTTGCACTTCCTCTTGGGCCTTGCTTGCAGAGGGCAAAGGCACATGTGGGCAAAACCAAGGTCTACTCTAACTAGCCCATCAAACAGCAGACAGAAGATACGTTTCTTCCACACCAGTTAAGAAGCAATGAAGAAAAGAAAGATCTCCTTCAGCTGGCATATACTATTAATAGAAGTCTCATGGTGTAGCCATGTGTTGCTGGTAAAGATGGCAATCAAAACATTATAGCCCTTTGAAAAAACAATACTAAAACTCAATTTCCATTAAAAACAATACAAACATACAAACAAAAAATCTTTATATCAATTGCAATTAAGCTGATCTCATGATTTTTTCCAGACATCACAAAATGAAATAAAGGTGCCATATTGTTTCCAGGCATGGCCCTTCTGTTTCCTTCCACCTGGGATTTGTTATGGCTCTTACTAGCACTGGGAATGCTAGAGCCAGTCCACTTAGCCAGACCTTTTCTCCACAATATAACTCTAAGGAATAGTACAACTACACCTATTGAGAAAAAGAAAGAAAAATAACAAGCCTTTCCTGTCGTCATTTGGTCAGGTCACTGTAGCCCTCAAGTGATGAAATAGAAACTTTCCTACCAGTTAACCCTACTGCAAGGCCCAAAGTCTTCTTATTACCTGAAGCAGGACCCTGTTTAAATCTCTCAGCTGAGCTGATTCACAGCACTTATTTTATTACAGAGCAGAGCTAGATACTCAGCTGTGGCCATTTTGAACTTCTTTCAGGAACAAAATAGGATTTTTTGACCTGAAGTTGAATGTAACAACTACAGTTGCTGTAAAATAGAAAAGGAGGAAGAGATGGTTTTTGAAAAAGCTAAAAGTTTTCAGGCCATTTATAATGAATGGAATATGTTTAGTTTGTTCATAAAAGATGGTTAAATAAAAGATGAAAGTAGAAGTCTTTATACTGCATAGAAGAAATGTTTGATGTTGGACAGCACTTTTATTCTTAATTTTTGCCTGGACTGTTGAACAAGTGCCTTCATTTAAGGGTGAATGCTAAGATCACAATGGGAATCGGTGAGAGGGAAACAGATATTACAGGAAGTTGGTGGGTGAGGGCTGGAATGTCATCACTCTAATACCTGGGTGCATTGCAAAAATTAATTTTCATTGCACTCTGTGAGATAAGGGGTGATATCATCTCTGTTATACAGCAAAGAAACTGAACCCCAGACACTTTTACCACAGAGGTCTCATTTGATCGACATGGCGCACGATTTTTCAGAGCATGCAGTGTTATACAGCATTTACTATGGTTAAAGTTCAGCCTTTACACCCTAGTTTCTCCAAAGAAGAAATAAGTAAACAGCATCAATCAGCTCCTGTAAACAGCGAGTTCAGAGCATTCTCATGCTACAGTATGAATTAATAGTTAATAGCAGAAGGGTTTGCCTTATTCTTAGAAAAAGGAAGATTGCAAGAATCCCCCCATAGATTTTACAACACCTGAGGTTATGAAGCACATAGTAAAACGAATCATTACATGAACAGACAGAAAGTTTTGCAGATAAAATAATCGGTATGTCAATTAACATTTAGTGGTCTGTTCATGCTGTTGGCTAGTCTTCATTTTCTGGGGTCTGTATCTGATGTTAATGTTACAACAGGAGCTAATTACTGAACAGTCAAGTGTGTACAAGAGAAACCCTACCTTTTTTCCCCGTTTTTCAACTTAAGACTCATGGCTATTCCCTGTAGTTGCATTGTATGGATTACTTAAGTACCAAAGTAAGCTGCATGAAAAAGATAACACTCAACTGGGAATGAAAAGTATCTGAACTTTTTAGTCAAGGTCACTAATAGTGTAATTATTCTGATAAGCTAGCATAATGACCTCATGTGCTATCAAGACACCTAGGCTATTCAGTTCTATAAAAATACATTGCATCTTCCAGTATATAATCCATGTATGTTTTTTTAAAACATGTCTCATGGATTAAAGCTACCCATGCTTATCTGCCTGAACACAGAACTGTGTGTCAGTGTGATGCTGCCAATAGAAAGAAGTTGTTGGAAAGGGTAGTTGCATGCAAGACTGCCTTAGACATTCTTCCCACTGGACAAGCAAAGCCAGGAGGATCTAGGTCTGATTTTCTCTGCTCTGGGGAGGAACTTCTTTGTTTTCTCCCTCTCACAGAGTTCTGGGAGATTGGGGCTGTGAGTGGCACAGCAGAGGAGCCTCTGCCTCTGCTGCCAGAGAGCCCAGTGTCAGTGTATAAGGTCTGGGAACACTATCAAACTCCCCAGAGAGGATGCAGTGACAGCAGGACCAAGCTTCAGCTGCTGTGTCACTTCTCAGGACAGAAACGAAGCTGAGGTGGGGACACCTAATGAGCCCCACCAGAAATCCTGGCTGAATCAATCCCCTTGGCTTTCATGAATTCTCTCTATAGTGTCCCAGCAGTTAGAGCTTGCAAACTTCGGCCAAAATAAAACAACTAAAGAGAAATTGCCAGCTCTGTGCAACAGGCCCATGTTTGCAGAATCAGGTGAAAAGAGCCCATGTGGGTTTATTGTGGGGTGCAAAGTTCATTGCTCTCACTTTCTCAACAAACAGTGGGCTGAAAGAAAACTCAGTCTGCATAATAATCCCTGAATTAAAATAAAGCCTGAATCTTTATTCACCAACAAATCACTTACGCGTGCGCAGTTGACAGGACAGAAAGCAAAGTTTCATTGGCTGTACTTTCAGGCTGGCTGTACTTTTTTCTTTTTCACCCCCTAAGCTCTACAGATTAATGTCAATATATCCAGGAAAACCAGTGTTATGTCATGTGGCTTCCTATAAAATCAAAGCAAGGGTTTCCAGCATATAAAAAACAAACCTACCTCGTGACTAAGATACTTCAGCAGCGTAACACGAAATATCACAATGCTTGCAAGGACTCTTCTTTAACACATGAGCAACCACCATGGACTGTTCTGTCCCACTGCACCGGGACAGCTATCTCCATTGAACAAAAGCAGCTGGGGAAAGGGCTGGGCAGCAAATGGAAATACAGCCAGCCAGCATGCATAAGGCTTCAGAAAGAATCAGCCCTCCAAGGGCATGGAAAGCCTCCAGCCAGATCTGAAAGCAGCCTGAGCCTGTGTGGTGAAACAAGGCTGCAAAGAAATCATTCATTAGTGTTAAGTTTAAATTAATTTAATTCCAGTGAACAAAAGCAGTGATTTGTGTACCTGAAGTTCTACCAAAGATCAGATGTCTTTTGGGCTCCTTTTGATGCTGCAGCAATGGCAGAATATGTATTTATTTGATGGGAACAATGTCTTTGTAGCCTCAGAAGGAAATTCAGGGTTTCCTGTTGCAGATAGGGGTTGGTGTTGATACTGATCCCGTTCAACATCTTTGTCTGCAACACAGGCTGTAGGATTGAGTGTGCCCTCAGCAAGTTTGCCAATGGCACCAAGCTGGGTGGTTCAGTTGATATGCTGGAGGGAAGGAATGCTATCCAGAGAGACCTTGACACGCTTGTGGGGTGGGCTGATGCCAACCTGATGAAGTTTAACCATGCCAAGTGCAAGCTCCTACACCTGGGTTGGAGCAATCCCAGGCACAGCTCCAGGTTGGGCAGAGAAGAGATTGAGAGCAGCCCTGAGGAGAAGGACTTGGGGGTGTTGGTCGATGGAAAAATGAACATGAGCCTGCAGTGTGCGCTCTCAGCCCAGAAAGCCAACTGCATCCTGGGCTGCATCAAAAGGAGTGCAATCAGCAGGTCAAAGGAGGTGATCCTGACCCTCTACTCTGCTCCCATGGCACCACACAATTCCATATCAGTTATATGCTTGTCTGTGACTTGTTCTGTATATTTGCTGCTCAGTAATACAGTATCACCTGCTCAGTAGACTCTGGACTGGGGTAAATATTTGTACCGCCATATTGAATCTGCTGATCAGCACATCTTCACCCCTTTTGTTTGTTTGTTTATAAATGTAATATACCTCTAAGTAAAGCAACTGAGATTTAAATAAATTAATCATAACAATCATCACACTGCAATGGAGTGCTTTTCCCTCTGTGCTTTTGCATTTATTTAATGATCTTACCAGGAAAGTCTACAGTTTTTGTAATGTTTTCACACACCTACAGAAATGCAAAATGTACATAAAATTATGCAAGTTGATGGACAGACAGTTATGATGAGAGAAACAGACAACATACCTCCCTATTCTAGCATACCTCCTAAATAATACTTTTTCTTCTGGTACAGATGGTTTTGCTCAATGTGAAACCACTGAGGTTAGCTTAAGAGCTGAGAGTCCATAGCTCACAGATAACACTGAAGTGACATTTCTGTCTTATTCCCAGATCTGGTTCAAAATGAGTCTGAGGCAAAAAAAGTCCAACAAGCACTGTAAACAATGAGGTTTGGAAAAATAATCTCATTGACCACTTAATTTTCACTTGACTGCAGTCCAAAAAGACAAGATGGAACATGTTTTTTCCTCAGTGACCGAGCCACTTTAATCTTTGGCTACAGTTTATCAGCTATTCTTTTTGAGCCTAGATAATTTGTATTTTGACTTCAAAATAAAATACTGTCTCCTCTGATTCCACACAGGTGCATCCTTTCTTTTTGGTTGCTGGTCAAGGAAGGCTCTAACTGCACTCTACACAATAGAAGTCTCTGAATTGCTATGTAAGCTGTTAGGAAAATTAATGTATTCAAGTCTCTGCAAACCTCCCTCTTCCTTAATCCGCATTTCGAGGTTGGCAAATCTTCTTTTCCTTGGTGGCTGTACCTCTTCTGTGCAGTATGTATCTTTAATTACATTTTGCTATACATAATCCAATCCATCCAATGTCGTATATGTGACAACACAGAAAAATTGCTTCATAGCTAGGATGACAGTTATGCTGAAGGAGAGCTGTCAGGAATACAAAGAAATACTGTGGTGTTTCCTGCATTTTGAAAGATTCAAGAATCAGAGGTAAAAACAAACCCAAAAATCTGAACTGTTTCAGGTTTCATTAATTTGACATAGTTATGTTCACTTGATAATGAAAAGGCAGTAAAAAATACTTGAAATTTACTGTGAAACCTTCCTTAACATTACATTCACTTGCCCTCTGGAATTGTACATATCACTTTTCTCCTGCTTTGCTTCTCAGACAGAAAGCTTTACCTGAAAAAGAAATGCCCTTTGCTATTGCCATGTGCTTGTACAGCATATTTCACAAGGTCTACAGCAGCTGGGATCTTTCATTGGTATGGAAAAAAAATCAGTTAAATAATACTGCTTTAACAGGAAAAGCACATTCCGTAGGCTTTCATGCAGCAATAGTCCACAAGGACTAATTCAAACATATGAGAAAACAAATGGCTTCTGAGGGCTGCAGTAGCAAACAAAGGAACTGCCTGGGTTGGATAGGGAATCAAAACCAATGACGTACACTACATGACGGACCACTGCCTGTGCAGGCTGAAGATGATATTTGAAAGTTACTTTTACAGCTGCTAAGATGATGAAGGACTGCTGTCCAGATGAGACAACATTTTTGGAGTATCACTCAGAAACAAGGAGGTTCTGGATTTATCTTGTCATTTAGATCATGCTATAGCCTCCTCCGAGCAAGCCCAGGGTGCCTTGGGTTTGTAAGAGTGCACTTTGCCTTGCCTTGCAATAATTATACAACTACTGGACACAGCATCTAAACATCATCCCCTCTGGAGGTGTTGCAAGTAGGACAGGCAGAAAAATCTAGACATTCCTAATAACTAATCATTTCCAAAACTGTTAGCCAAAATGCTTCAAAAAGCAAACTCTCATGGTTTAAGTCCAGTCAGCCACGTAGCTTGCTCGTTCACTCTCCCTCCGCCTCCCTCCCTCCACTCCTGGAGGGATGGGGAGGAGAAGGGAAAGAATGTAACTCCCACAGGTTGAGATAACAACAGTCCAGTAACTAAGGTATAGCACAAACCACTGCTGCTACCACCAGTAATAATAATGACAAGGGAAACAACAAGGGAAAAGAATACAACCGCTCACCACCCGCCGATCAATACCCAGCCCAACCCAAGCAATGGTCTCACTCTTCCGGGTAACTGCCCCCAGTTTATATACTGGCCATGATGTGCTGTGGTACGGAATACCTCTTTGGTCAGTTTGGGTCAGGTGTCCTGTCTCTGCTTCCACCCAGCTTCCCCTCCTCCCTGGCAAAGCACGAGACTAAGAAAGTCCTTGGTCAGCCTAAACATTACTGAGCAGCAGCTAAAAACATCAGTGTTATCAGCACTGTTCCCAGGCCAAAAAAAAATAACCCACAGCACTGCACCAGCTACTAAGAAGGAGAAAAGTGACTGCTACTGCTGAACCCAGGACACAAAGCCATGTTGCAAGTATGTGAGCAGTGCCAGGCATTTTCAGAGCTGCCTTGGGTCTTATGTGCCACTAAAATATTTGATGGGAATGCCCTTAAATATGGTCCTCCTGTTATACTGTCTGTTGCTGTATTTCTGCCCTAGACAATTAAGCCAGAAATTTCCTTTTTTCCCTGTCTTCAAATTAAACTCTGCTCACATTAATCTGCTCCATATGGTCATTAGCTAAGTTACATTTCATCTGCAGGATAATAAGATGGGATTTATTGCAGGCAACCCACAATTCCAGATGTGGCTGCATGGTCATGGGTTGAAAAAGTCAATTCCTCTCTCTGCCCCCACTTCATTCCTTGTCAGATATTGCTTCTGAGTAGCCAAGTAATATGCCAGTGCAGTTTGACAGAGGGCACAGAAGAATGCACACCGTAAATGCCAAATTAATAAACCTGGTGGTTTTCTCTGATGAAAAAAACCTGTCAGCTTATATTCAGCAATGGGGAAGGAAATATAGCACAAGTGAACAATAGGTAGGGATGGGAGGATTACAGTTTTCTCAGTTCTAAACATATTATCTTAAATAGACAAGTCTTTCTTCTCTCTACATCTCCCTTTTTTCCCCCCTGCAATTATTTTGCTGAACAATGAATACTCTGCAGCCTGCTGCAGCGTAATGAGAAAGAGCAGCTGTGTGTCGATGTTTCCACAGTAATCGAAGAAAAAGGCAAATAGTCTTTATTTTTTTTTTCCTTTCTGCAATCATGCTCTTCTGATACGAGTGACGGGTTATAGGCATTTATTCCAGTGGATGTCAACAATGATACAGTGATTAAATTTTATCTTGTCACATCTGTTTAGAAATAATACATAACCCTTAAAAAAATCTAGGTTATGATTGCTTATTAGCTGTGTCATGGTTTATAGTACTCTCCAGAATCATAGAATAGTTAGTGTTGGAAAGGACCCCAAGATCACCTAGTTCCAGCCCCCCTGCCATGTGCAGGGACACCTCACACTAGACCATATTGTCCAAGGTCCTGTCCAACCTGTCCTTGAACACAGTCAGGGATGGAGAATTTACCACTTCTTTGGTCAACCTCTTCCACAATAAGTTTTTCTCTATATGGCTGAGGTCAATTGACAGGACTATAGAAAAAAATATTGTCTGATCCTGATGATATGACGTGTTGAATAGCACACTTCATTATGAAGCTGAATTTACTAGGAATGAGAGCTGGAAGTATATTCCCCATGACAACTAATGTCAGTGTGTTTACGAGCTCTCTGCATATTCTAGATTACCTTACTCTGAACAATGGATATAATTATTATAGAAGCATCAGCTTCACAGTGTTTTTAAGTTTGGAGAGTGGGTTATTATTTATTTTGTGCATCTTTTCCCTTCAGCATCCTGGCGTTTAAGAAGGAATGGGCAATTGTTGCAGTGAAAACAAGAGAACCCCAGGGCTGATGAGCTTTTAAGTGTCTTCGGTCTGCATTTCCAGCTGTCAGTATGGAAACACTTAGAAGAGACAGAGCATGGCACGGAGAAGGTTATCATGTTTCCTATTTCTTTTTTCAATCACGGAAATAATACACAGGAAGACTCCTTGTCCTCTACAATCCACATACCCACAGATCAGGTAAATCTGCGTTGGACAATGCCTTCCTGGGAATGGGCTTCTGGAATGAAATGCCAGGCAGAAATCAGTGTAGAATCCTTACATCAGTTTAGGCATCCAACTTTGTATGTTTATCATTAATACCTACCTCCAAGTTAAATTTTTGCCTCGTGTTTGTCAAAGCCTCTTTCAGGCTTTTCTCTGGTTAAGCTGCAATCTAACATGTTTGTGAAGGTGGACTCCTGTGCCTAAAGAGTGTGGGTCTGCATGGAGGGGTGGCACGGGCTGGAGCCAAGGACTGTAGTCTGTGTCTTCCTATTTAACTGTATAGCACCTCTCACATGTTTTTGATTTTTGGAGTCTTGCCATAGAAAAGTATTAATGAAGAAAAACACAGAAGGAAGTAGAACAAGTGCTTTGGAATGGCTAAGTTCCTTTTCCTTTTTTACAGGAGTTAAAGGAGCCAGCATTTGCCTAATTGGTTTTTCGCCAGTAACTTGACTGAGAGTAATTCTTTGGATAAGCACAAAACTCGGAAGTCTTTGGCAGTGATGCATACTTAGGTAGAAGAGGCTGACACTGATCTGGTTGATACTGTTGTATACTTGTGGGTTTTTTTCTGCGTTTCAGAAAGTGGGGGTTTGTTTTACCTCACTCTATTGTGATTTGCTGCTCTCCAGCTACCAATTTTAGAGATTGTGAGGTTTTAACATGATGAGAACTCTAGGGAAATAAACAACAGAATTGCTTATACCATTTCTTTTGGGACTACTTCTGTGTTTTTACTCTAATCCCAGTGCTTTGGTCTCGCAAATAGAGATTATGTGGAAGAATATCAATGATGTTAAGCTACATAATTCCCTCCCTCCTATGAGCACAGCCTGGCATCACCTTGGCTGGGAGTCTTTCAGATGTAGGAGATCAGGGGAGGGTAAAAGGAGATTTCTTTTGAGAGACATAGGGGCGGCCTTTCGGATTTGTGTCTGATCACTCAGGTTAACAGCAAAGAATCCTCAGCAACAAAGGGAGCAAACTGCAGGGAGGCTGCAGTTCTCTAGTACGTGTGCTATGCAGCACTTACCACCAGTATGCAGCAAAAATGTACTAGAAGACAAAACCTCCACCATGCACTTACCAAAAAGGGTGTATGAAATAACAGGGAATAGGAAGGCAGAATATTTTACCTGCTTGTTGGTGTGGTGGCAGATCTGAAGGAAGAGCGCAAGCTTTCTAGCTGTGGCTCCATCAGTAGCAAAGCTGACAAGACCTTCCTGTCACATTGAAACTAATGGCAGCTTTGCAGCTTTGCATGAATGAGAAGCAGGGGTTTCATAGAACTAGCTTGTGCAGCAATCATAATACACCACCAAACTTGGTATGCCAAAAATAGTGGCGAAATACCTGGGGATTTCTTCTTTCCTCCCTCCAGCACAAGCGCACCTCTTCTGTAACTTCACCTTAATGTGAACTCTTTTTCAGTGGTCAAAATGAATGAAGCTCACATTTTGTCAACTGTAGAAACAGCTTACTCCTGAGGCTGATGTTCTCTGGATCTCTCCTAGATGGGCTAGCATGAAGACTGAGGGAGGTCTGCAGAAGAATGTGCCCAGGGCACACCTCATATCTTCTCCATACTTTCAGAGCTGCTCAAAGAATGGGGAAGAACCACCATATCACAGGTGACTGGCTAAAACAGGCATGTACCATTGCTTCACAGAAAGCTGAATGGAAGAGACACACCTGAAATGAGAGCTGGGAAAAAGAACAGAAGGTGGAGAAAGGAAATGAGTTATGGCTATCTAGCAAAGCTAGGGGTGATATTAAATTTAGTGGAATGGACATAACAGAAGAAGCAGGCAAAAGCAGATCCACTGATAAATGAGAGGCATAATCAAGTTAACAAGAATTTTATAATGGCAGGGTTAATAAACTCTTATAGCAGTCACCAGAAGAGAAAAAAAGATGAAGAGGTATGAGGGATTATGCATTGATGAAGACCTAGATAACAGGAAAGAAACAGTTCATTGCAGTAATAGAATAATATTGTGGAATTTTTAGGAGAAGGTTTTAGTTAACAGATGAGATTAGTAAAAAGGTGTTGAAATCTCTATAATTTTTCAAATTCAAGCTACAAAGTGTTCAGGAAAGCCAAGAAAAAATGCTGACTAAAAGGATTCAATTCAAGAGCTGATGGAGATAACAGTGTCCATTAGCAGTGAGACACCATTACCAGGTCTTCAGCAGGCTGGGATTCAGGCCTAAGCAGGTCGTGTGGGGTGCTCATTCCTTCAAGGTAAAGGCACTCCTGGATTTTCTCCAAAATAGCACTCCAATGGGTGATAAAATTTTAAGTTCAAAATTTGCTTTCTTATCTGCCTCGTGACTCTAAAGTTGTTCATAGCTAAGCATGGGCTTCACTCAACCTGAGCCTGATTGCTCTGCAGTTTTCAAGACTGACTCCATCTGAATTTGGTATTTCCATCTTCCTAAGCTTTGTAGTCCGGATGTGCTGGTAGCCAGTGCACGGGAGCTGCCGCATTCTGTAATAAGCCTTTTGCAAAAGGGAGGGAGCGAACTAGATCTATAAATACACTGTTACAAACGAAGAGTTTGAATTAGGTTTATTTGTTTTGCAGAAGATTTATCCTTCCCCCTTGTCTATAGCAAGAACCATCAGTTTCTGATCAAGATAAAATGTATCAGAAAAATAAGTGACTGGTAACTGATTCTTTCAGTAATACACTGCAGAATAGCTGGAGTTCTTGACACACATTATAACTGAATACTGAAAATGTGATTTCTGTGGACATAGGTTTATATCTGTGTTAAAAAGAAAATATGTTGATGATGATTTTAGTGATTTTCACACAAAAGGATTCCTGCATTCAGATTACAAATGCACAAGAGAGAAGAGTGGGAACGACAAACTGCTTTCTAGCTTGACATTCATTTTACATGTGCAATTGATAGACAGGTCTGTGATTGCTAATTAGGAAAGGGACAATTCCTTAGCTAGGAAGGCATTTCTATTCAAATTCATTTATATCCACATTAAAAGAAGATTGTGAAAGTATTTACCTTTTCATGTTCCAGTTAGCAACCATATTCATAGCATCTCAACATTTAAAAGATTTTTATGCACTGTATGGAAAATGATTTATATAAACAGTTTTTTCTTTTATAAACTGCATTAAAACTAATGCCATCAGACATTCTGCTGTTGGCAAGAGGCAATTCAAATACTAATCCAGTTGCGTGCTTATGGGGGAGAAATTGCATGTAGGCACCTTAGATCCCCAACAGGGTAAGGTTACTGGAACTGAAGGGTGTTTTGCCCAAGGATATTGTTTTTTCCTAAAATGTGAATTTTCCTGTAATGCATTGCAGCTGTTATCAACGGGAAGACTGTAGGGAGCTCCCTATGGAAGCAGAGCTGCAGCTAGCTCGGAATATTGCAAGGAGTACTCTGCAGCTGCTGGCACTGCTTGCTGGAAGTTAGCTAGCCCCTTCTTTCTGCCTGTCACCATCCTCTTGGTCAGAAGGTGGCTGGAGACAAACCTTCTTTTCTCCAGCATATCAGAATTAGTTGTTGTGCTGTTGGATTTCCTTTTGCTTTTGCAAGTTTATCTGGAAAGCCTTGGATGCATGCCTAGAATTCTCTGTCTCTGTCACCGTGCTGTAGAGCTGCTCTGTTAGAGCTGCCCTGATGTCTTCAGTGATGAGGGACTATGTATATAGTACAGAAAAATAATTCCTCAGTCCTGCTAATCTGATATCATCCTTTTCCCTGCTTCCTTCATTTCAGGTAACTCATTAGTGAGTTGTAACAACCCTTCTTGCTTCCTGTTTTCAGTTACTATAAAGGAAATTTAAGTAGTAATTAGGTCCACTAAGGACATGTACTAAGTCTTCCACTAGACTTGAAGCAATAGTTTAGTTTGTGGTTACTTGGATCAGAAATAGACTCAGCCCAGCAGTCCCATCCAAGAGGCAGTCATGCTGAAAAGCAGAAAAATTCCAACAGTTTTATCAAATTCCAGAGAGATTTGCAGTTTTTCTGAACAGTAGGATGCTTGTGGGAAATGCATTTCATCCTACCAGAAGCTTCACACTAGTTTAATGTTAGCTTCATGTAAAATATGAGCTTTCTGGGACTGGGCAAGTGGATAAAAATTCCACAGTTTTTATTTGAGCATTTTTCTATGATCATCTAATGATTTCCCTTTGTTTGTATGAGTTACAAACTTTGTGAAATACATTAATTCATTTCTATTCAGACTAAGAGAAATGTGCACATTTAAGTCCATATTTTTTAAATGAATGAATGCTCTTCAAAAACCTGATCACCTAAGGAGCCATTCCTTCCTGCACAGCATTCCTTTTATGTTTCAAAGTCTCCTGATAAAATGATTGTATTGTTTCTCTATATGAAATACTAATTCATTTCAACTGAACTGTCTTTTTTTTTGTCTGAAGTGCTGTCAAATAGAATCTCAGAAATTACTTTTCTTACTAGACGGGGAAAAAAGCTTTCACCAATATATACCATCATTCTTACCTGCTCTGAAAGCAAAGTGTCACTAGAAATGCTTTAAATTAAATTTGAAGAGGACTGATGTATTAATTTCATTTCACTATGATTTAAAATCCACTCACCTAAATTTCTAAAACTACTCAGACATAGTTGCACATACAAATTCAATAGTATTTTTTATTTTGTTGTAGGCATTTTTTGATGGTATTGTGCTGTTAAAAATATCAGCACATTCCTGAACTTCGGGCTCATGGGGTGAGACATTCAGTTAATATGCTATATGAGTGACATGAATGCATTGCATCCATTCATAAAACCTGTTCACTAATTTTTTTATGTTTTTCTGCAGGATACAGTTTGTTCCAACACATTACAAATATTGACTATGGAAGCTTAAACACTGAGGACTTAAGTTTCTAATAGTCTATTTCTAGGTAAAGGTTTTCAAAGGTATGATGGCGTCATACCTTTCTAGTACATCTTTCGTCCTTCAAGTGGGTAGTATCATCCACTGGAACTCCTATCTGTGTTTTTCAAAGTCCCTACTTTCAGGCATCATTTGCTGGCCTCATTCTAAAACATTTGAGTCCCCCTGCTTTGGGGTTGCATTCAGTACATTCAAACACCAAACGCATTCAAACACATCCAGTATATTCAGACACCAAATTTTCCATTTCTACTTGGAATTAGAGAAACCAAATGTTAAAGCAATATTCCTAATACAGAGAAAGGCAGTATGTGCTATGTATCTAGATTTCCCTCTCACTCATGATAATAATCCTTATGCAGATAATTTTGGTAATCTTAAAAATTTCAGGATATTTTGAAGAAGTCCTAAGCAGAGTAGAGAATACAAAGGCAAGACCTCTGTGGAGTAATGCTAATCAGACAGCATATGCAAAATGCTCACCTGAAGACCGTATTGATCATAGAAGATCATCTTAATCATAGATGAAAGAAAGCCAATACTAGTTAAATACAAAGAATGATTGGAAGGAGTCAGAAGGGAGGGGCATGTGTATATATATATAAATATTGCATAAATGTATGAATTAAGAGGTTGGGAAATTTTACATTAGGAAGATAACTGCAAAACAGTGGTACCAAGCATTTCCAAAAGTACCTACTATAAGAACAGCAGTACTGTGTTAATTTAGCTGCTTCAGTATGGTTTTTGAGCCTTTAGGGAAAGAGGAAAAGCAGGGCTGTGATAATAACAAAAATAAAATAAATCAGCAGAGAAATGAAGTTACAGGCCAAGATGAGGACACACAGGCCAAGATGAGGACACACACTCTTGTTTACGAGTCTTGCATAAGACTGGCGGGGATGAATGTACGATACAAGATCTGTTCCACTGCTGTCTTGCTACAAGTCTGAACTAGACCTGGCAAAAGGGTGAAAACACTGCTTGGCAAAGGCTTCAAGTAATTCAAAATCTGTTTTGGCTTCAATAATGAAATGAAAAACAATGAAAAATGGTGATTTTTAAATCCTTAGGAAATAAATATTTGAGGAAAAAAATACTTTACTTGGAAGCTCTTTTCTGAATAAAGAAAGCATTTCATCCTGAAAATATTAGAAGATACAATAACAAAGAACTGAAAAAAAGATGCAATTACAGTTATAAGAAATTTATTTCACAATGTCAAAATGGTGCCTTGCTTCAATGTTTTCAGAATTAGTATTGAAGAACAGGAGAGTTGCAAAGATTTGGAAAAGGGAGAGAGCACCTCTGCTCTAGAGGAGGAATGTACCAAGATGAATAAGGTAATTAGAGGGGCTTCTGACCATGTCAGCTCAAGTGGGTGCTGCTTGCTTGGAAGATGAGGATTGCAGTACCAGAAATATTATCCTTTCTCCAGTGTCTCCCTCCATGCCCTGCTCCAGGAGCAGATTTAATGTGCATGGTGGGTGGCTTTCCCTCTCATACTCTGATTAAACAGATCTTCAGTTCATGCTTGCGTCTCTTAGTATAATTGCTGTCACCAATAATATATTCTCTTTGATTCTCTTTCTCACTTTCTTCCCTCCACAGACCTCCAGAAGACATCGGGAAATTTACATTTCTGTCTTAACAATGCAAGACTTGGGAACAATGAAGACAACTCAGAACACGTGCAACTGGGAATGGCATCACTTACAAGTCCTATTTGATATATATGCAGGCGTGCCCTACATAGCTCCTTTGGCTCACACAGCTCCCCAGTCAGACTCCTCTTGTGATTATAGCCATTCAGCTAGGATTTTCAAAGCAATCTCTGCATACCTTTAATGAAATGGGAGAAGTCAGTACTCCTCCATTCCACCCTTTTCCTACCCCCCACCAGAGAGATTTACAAGGAAATAGGCTTTTTAAAAATAAGCATTAAAACAGCTGAAAAGTGCTGGAAAGTTAACATAATTGAATCACATGTTATCACACTTTATGTCAAAAGTGGTTTCAGGAATGCCTATATAATTCTACACGAGAGACTTGTTACTTGGAAAGCTATCTTTGGTCTCTTTTGGGTTCCTTTTTTTGTTTTTGAAAGGAAAACGGGTGGTTTAGTTTCAATGTTCAGTTTTAAAATGATGCCTGAGTGTACTGTCTTGATACATGATTTGTTTTGGAAGACATTCTAGACTTTGCTGATTGCATCCAAGGGTTTTCTCAGTCTGCCAACATATGTCTAAAGCAAGCAAAGCATTTAGTCACCCCAGGACAGTTGCAGGTGTGCCTGAAATTAAGCTTGTGCTTCAGGTTTTTTGTGCCTAAACTGGTGACAGAGCACCTCCAAAGATTAAAGCCACAGTTTCAGTGTGCAGTCTCTAACAACTGCTGCTTCTTAGACTGTTCAATAAAATAACAGAATTTGTTACTCTGGTGTTTGCTGATGAATTTTTAAAACAAAGATTACTAGGACGATGTCATTGCACTTCTCATTCTTGTAGTCATGTAATGGATTGCTTGTCAGCAAAAAGGAGCAATGAGCCACAAATGGTGTGACAATGGAGAAAACACGTCAGCTTTGTAATGCCAGAATTAAATCTGAGGTGTGACTGTCTTTGCTATTCAGAAAGAATGCCACTCAAATTGAAAATATAACCTTATAAGAAAGCTAAAGAAAAAACTTGTGCTTAGAACAACCTTGAGTCTACATGCAGATATCCAGCATTCAAAAGGGAAAAGTCTAGCTCAGATGTTGTAGATAAATACAGTTTAGCTCATTGCAAGAGTAAAATGTAATTCTATCAACACACATAAAACCCCTAAAGGGTGGCAAAAAGAGAACTTCTTTCTGATCATAAACAATTAGCAGCTGGCTGACATCCCACAGTAGGAAGACTGGCATCCGTTTTTACATTTTATTCTAATGAGTGCAACTGTGGAAATAGCATTATTATTTATGTAGGCCCCGGTCCAAGACAGCACTTAATCTTATCAGCAAGAATTTTAACCCCAACATACGGCTGAGGCAAATAGGCTAGTAAGATTAAAGAGCGATTAGTTGTTCACAGCCAGGGTTCAAGGAAGTATCTGTGCATGCAAAGAACACTTTGCCATGTAGGTTCTGGAGACATCCAGCCCAAGCTTTCTTGTTGGTTTTCCTCTAGGAAGGATTTCCTCTAGGAGGAGGGATAGTGCCTGCTGAAGGGGCAGCATCCCCAGGACACTGTAGGCTCTTGGGAGTGGCTGCAGGAGAAACATGCTAAACCAGCAATGGCCAAAGCAGCAAGTGGCACAATACCACTTCCTTTGGCCTCTCCCTTTGTTTGCCTGACAAAGCCCAGCTTTGTCATACTGACAGCTGTTTCAGTGCCTCTACAAGTTGTAGCTCTGGCTATACAGGCTTTACATCTTCCTCTGACTTGTCCTTTGAAGGCCCTGCAGCAATGCAAAGAAATCACCAAGAAAATAAAATTAGTCATTTCCATTTTGGGTATGCAATGTATTTTTTGATCTGAAAATGAAACCTGGTGGGAAGCAAATTAGAAGCGCAAGTGAAGCCAGCCAGTACATTAACTCTCACAATTTGTTTTGGGGTAGGGGATTTTTGGTGAAAGGCAACTTGGTGAGAAAGCTCAGTTTTCCCTTCTGTGTGTATCTCCTGCAGCGTAACATCTACCTGTAGCTTCACAAATTATCTTTGCTTTATTAGCTGTGCCTTCCAAGCTGTGCTAAGGTTTCTGACTCTTTCCTCCCTCCTTGAAATTGTTGTCTTTCACATTCACTGCTTGTTTTAATCTACTGCATAGCTGCCTTTGCCTGAGCACTGGATCTAGCTGAAACAGTACTAGAAAAGTTGTATTTGTTAATTCCTTATGCTTTCTTCAAAATTATTTATCCTTCTATCCTCTTTCTCTAAATATCTTTTGTGACAGCAGTACTATGTTTTCAGGTGATTTTTACAGTCCTTGATTTTGACCTTGGAAAATTATTACCCTTTTGTTTATGTTTTTTTTTTTTTGGTTTTTTTTTTTTACGGTATTGTTTCTTTTTTTCTTATTATTCAAGAAAGAAACAGAATTCATACAAATAAAGATAAAGCCCTAAAAAAATCAGGTGTCTTGACCCTTTAGCCTTCTATTACAGCCCTGCTGTACTACTTCAAGTCTTTCATCTGTTTTAGGAACACTCACAATTATTCTAGAACAGTTCAGAGAGTTCCTGCCCAATTAGTTCATTGCAACATCCCAGCTAAGCAGCTTTTCTAAGCTATGTGAAGGCTTTGAGTCTACTTAGGAAACCTAACCAGGATATTCTGAAGCACCTTCCATCAGGACATGCTGCATTCAAGAAAGCTGGTGGCACAGACTGGTAGAACAAACTTCAGTTAAGCTACACCATGAGAGAAAGAGAAATACAACCTATTTCATGAAACTATTGATATACCCCTTCACAGATCTACCCCCAAATGGCTTTCTACTGCAGTCTTTGTTCTTCTGTCATCAGGAACATCTCTGTTCTTTATGTTGTTGGTTACATGTTTGGCATACAGTATTTGAAAGAGTTTTCATTGGGTTTCGTTTATCTCAAGCCGTAGAGTCATAGTAAATAACCTGTACAGTTACGTCGAGGTCAAAGCAATATCTTCTAATGTAATTACAAGCCTATAAAAGCCTAAGGCACATATGCAGGTCCATAATGCAGTATTCATCATCACAATAACTAATTTAGGGCTGCCTGCTGATTCTACCTGGTTTTCATTAAAATACATTGAAACATCTGTCTTTTTATTCTCCCTTTTAGACATCAGTGAAATCCATAGGTCTGCTGGTGCCTTCCATATCACTGGGACACAAGCAGGTGGTCACATTACTTACAGATGATGTTACCTGAAGGCAAGCCAGAGTTTACAATACCCATACTGAAATGTTGCTTCTTGCAGACCCAATATTATTTAGACTTTAACGAAATGGTATATTGGGCAGGTTGAAGCTCCACACTGATAAGAAAAATCAAATCAGCCAACTTTGGTGGCTGAAGTGTTGTGACATATATTTGCTCCTCCTTTTCCTTTTTTTCCCCCCCCCCAGTGATCTAATCCATAATCCTTAACTCTAAAATACAGGACGTTATCTTACCTTTTTGTCCAAGACTTGAATGGTATGTGCTGTTCTGTGCTCTGGAGGGCCTAAATTGCCATTTTAAAATCAGTTGTGTAAGCGGCTTTATATACTCGTCACCTTGAGAGGGGCTGAAAGTGCACAGAAGCCTTGGCACACCTTCATATATCCTTGCAGCATTTTACAACAAATGTTCTTAAGACAGAAAGAGCCAAAGTCACATGCTGGAATAGCTGAATAGCTTAAAGGATATGCAAGATGTGCCAAAATTGTGATGTTTCTCAGAGCAATCCAGCCCAGCCCAAAGGCATTATTTAATGCACTCAGCACCCCATAAGGCACTTGTGAGAGGTTGCAATTGGTTAAAGACCCTGTGCAAAGCCCCTGTAGAGAAAAAAGTTTAACTCAGGGAAAAAACTGATTCAGTCCCCTAAAGGCAGAATTTGGCTGGGAATCAAAAATACAAGTGCAGAAATTCTTCCTACCCACCTCGCTGTTCAAGGGACACTTTACCAGCTGTTTGCAATACAGACCAATGTCACCTCACTTTTCCTGCCAACAAAGTTATCAATCCAGCTTTGATATTTATTGCTGGAGATGTAAAAAGTATGAACACCCAAATGCAGTTTTCCTGTCTAAAACTCAATTAGCCGCATGGGCTGCAAAGCTCACATAAAACATCCTTTTCTTCCGTTTGGCAAATTGAGATCCCACTGGATTTCTTTCCTCCACTTCAGAGAAGGAATGGGGTGTTTCTTCCACATATAGATTATTTGTGCAGACGTTCTCTCCGTCATAGCCCCAGCTCTCCCCTTCACTTAGTTAAGCCGCCTTGAGTCCCAGCTGGAGGGCAGTGGAGGAAGCCCTGTTCCAAGATGAATTATCTTCCTCATAGGATCTTCAAAAGGATATGGGAAAGGGATCACTCTAAGAGCCTGCATTTGAAAATTCCTCTGTACACTGTCCTAAGTGATCACCCTGAGTGATTCTAGAAGACAAGGGTAATGTTGAAGGGGTTATGGAACCTTCTGAAGGGAGATTTCTGCTTTCACCATCAGCAGCCTTCATGGTCCACAGAGCAGAGGTTTAATTTAAACTCCAAATATGAGCTACTGCAGGTTGAGCTAGAGTGCGCATCGTGATTTTATAAGATTCCTGATGGAATCTCCTCTCCCCTAAGCGTCAGTCAGCAAAATCCGCAAAATACACACAGCTCAGGACTAAAATGTATGCAGCCCTTTTTTTTTTTCTCCAGGTATTTCAGATGCATCTTTTGCTAAGAGCATATTTTGCTGTTAATACACAAATTGATGATTCTAATAAAAATATCTGAGTTCTCAGATCCTTCAGAAAAATACATCTCATGTTGTTCAAAGTGTGGCAAACAGTGTAAGGATTGATTTTAAATTATGCACCATAGAATCAGTTTGGAAATTTCAAAATGCATCATGAGATAGCTTCAAAAATGTTTCAATCAACCTTCAAGTGGCTCAGAAATACCTCCATTCTGATTTTGCCTGGTCCTTACTGATGCTGAAAGGACTATCAGCAAGGTGCTAATAAGGATTTTTTTGTGTGTGCAAGTAGAGGTGTATCTCTTAACAAAGAATTTGACTAATCTGACAAGGTTGCTTCTCTGTAAGCAGCCAAATATCTGTCAGCCTGTAATGACTTCTTCTGATCAATAATGACATGGCCAGATTTGAAATTGGCAAGCTGGAGGCAAAAGGCTTTGTACCATGTTACTAATCTCCTGAGCTCTACAGTCCCCTACTAGGTGCTGCTGTCTGATGAATACATTCTACAGTGAAAATGACAAATGGCTTCAATTAAAAAGAGGTCTTTGGGAAAACATTCCTGTTGCTGAATGAATGATCCTACAGTATTACTCATTTACTCTTTTAGGCCACTGGAGTTAATATGCCAGTTCTATAAATTAAAAGTTTCTGTGTTAATCATGAGGAAAGGTGCCTGGGAGCAGCATCACCTTGAGATGTGAGCCTTTCCTTTTGCAGTTACAATGAAATGGGAAGCATAGGCTGGGATTAAGAGACGTGCCTCCAGAAGCATCATTGGTATCTGCAGAATTGAAGCCCTAGCTCTCTTAGGGCTTTACAGTCATTACAGGTGCCACTTAGAAAAGACAGCAAGGATTGCAGACACTGCAACAGTAAGGGAATTCAGTGGGCTTAGTTACCACAAAAGAGGAAAAAGCTCACTGTTCTCTTGTTACTGTGAAGCAGTAGGAATGAGGTAGAAAGGCCTGCTCCTGCAAAACTGAGCTTTTAACAGGGAGTTTTTCTTCTTTACTGCTCCTTCCAGATTATTTTTCATGCTGCCACCTGCAACACAAGCACCTTCTTTCAGCACTGGTTCCTGGAAACAAACAGAAAACTAATGCAGGGATCTAAGTAAGTGCACAATAGGTCGTTTTGTGCACTCCACAGACCTTCTGACCACTTTGATGGTGAGCTTTTCAAAGTTAAGCTTTTAATTCAGACATTCAGGGTCTTGATCCTGACATTCCTCCTGAAGCCTGAGGTCATGCAAAAGCTGTGCAGGTCCCAATGTTCCTCACAGATGTACACACCAAGCAGTCCTGAGTCCATCTGAGTCACAGAGTAGAATGTTCAGGAGGTGAAGAGGAGAGACTACGCTAGAAGAATTATGAATCCTTGTCCTCATTTTAAGTAAACTACGTTAGAAGCATGTCCTTATGGTAGGACAACAAGAAATGCAGTGAAGTTCACTGGTTCACCTAATTTGATTATGCTTAAGTTTGCTTCTTAAGCATTCTTGAAGGAGATGAATGGGAGCAGAGTCTATAGTAGCATCAAAGCTTTTTGGCCTGAAGTCTTCAGATAAGCAGAGGCTTATGGAGGATTTGCACCCACTCTGCAGCCCCCAGATCCTCAGAGCTCATCAGGCTGTGACCAGCTATCCCAGCATGACTTTAAGCAGCCCCACTGATTTATATCCCACTCTTGTTTCATTGCTGGAAGCCACAGGAGCACCTGACGGATCACCCAGCCTCACTCAACCTGTGCTGACCTGAGTGATGTTGCACAAGGAGGTCCACAACTTATTCTCTGGCTTTGTTACATGGAACATGAAATCCACCTTAGCAAGATATATGTGGTATAATTTATTTCAGCTTTGTTACAAATTTGAATTCTCTGATGCTTCTGTTCTACAGTATGAAGTGCTGAGGAGTCTGTTTAGATTTACAGTTCACTGATCTGTGCTGAAAGTATCTATTATGATAAGCGGAGGAATGAATGGAAGAGAAAATTGTCTATCAGCACTCTCAGAGAGGCGAAGTTCTCAAGAACAGCAATCAGGAAAGTTATAAAACAGCTACGTTTTGCAAGTGTAGGTCTGAGAACATTTCCCCATCAGCTCTAGTGAACTGCATCATACTTGGGTTTATCTGTCAGTATATTAATGTCACTATTAACCAACTGATAGAAACAGGGCGTCTGCAGAATCCCAGAGTGAGAGAAATGAACACCAGCAATAGGATTCAATTCCATGGTAAATGTATTCATTTTCACTTTGAAGCAACTAGGCAGAGTAATCAGAACTGTAATTCCGAGGTGTTAGGAACATTCAGAGGGCTTTAACCTGAAGAAGCACCAAATGTCACTACAGTTATACTTACATAGCAGTCCAAACTGCTGTGTGAGAAGTCATTTAAAGGCTCAAGGTAGTTTGAGGATTTTCTTAATGCTTACACTGATATTGCCAGGGCACCAGCTTAATAGTTCAGTGCTATTTTTTACATAATTTTTCTAAAGAGGATTTAAAGCTCTCTCTTAGAAAAATCAAGACAACTTTTGTCCCAGCTTCAGTCCCACAGCTTTCTAGTTCATGTACCTCATTAATTTGAAGTACTAAGAGGGAAAAAAAAGCTCACCTTGCTAGCTAATTTGTCTGTCTCCCTGAACACATTCTCAGAGCCAGGATCCGAAGAACTGACATTTTTTATTCTTGTAAGTACTGCAGAATTATCACAGCAAGAGAAATGTAAGAGATTCTCCCTGGCTTTTACATCACACCAGTGCTAACCAAGTGCTATGTGCAGGATTTTCATCAAACCCAAGTCTACACCTCAGCATTGGGAATCGAGGCTATTTGCAACAGCTGCTGATTTATTTGATTGCTATCATGCTTTGGGGTGGCACTGTTTCCTTTCATGTCTGTCAGCACTTAACAGACAAAAATGTTTAATTGTAATTAGTAACTATCACTAAACCTGTGCCAAAAATCAGCTTGACTTCAGATTCCTGGCTGAAATGCTAGCAGCATGTATAAACGCATACATTTCTCTACTTGTTCCTCCCAAAACCAAGCAGATTTTCTGCTTTTCTGGGGAGGATCAGTTGGAGAATCTTTAGTGCTTATGAGAAGTAATGTAATGGAAGAAGAGCAGAAGAGGACAATGAAAGGACCTAGATCTTATCTGCCCTTTCTTTCTCTTGTGCCATGTGCACTATTTTGCTGCACCTTAGCACCTTGTTAGCTGTGGCAGACCACTGAGGTGGAGTGGGCATCTTTTGGAAGGGCTCGCCTACATCACTGGCTCAGGCTTTCTTGGTTTTTGCAAGCTGCACCTGTAAGTAAGAAAGTAGAGACTTCAGCCTAGTTTCTAAAGGAGAAGAGTCAGTGTCAGGAGTTATCACAGCTAGCACCCTGTATATTCTACACCCGACAAAGCTGTGCGGTGACTTAGGTGTTGAAATGTCCTAGGGTGTTAGCTCAGACAGCTGACAGAGTATAAACACCCTGTTGAAAAGCAGGGCTAGCCACCACAGAAGAACAAGGTAATACTCAGACTCTCATGCATCTCCTACTGAAGACCAGGCAGCCTGTACATGAACATCAGTTGGTGTCAGTAGCCTACACTTGAGACACACTGGCAATACAGGACTGGCTTCTATTGCGTAAAGCTTTCCTTCTTTCTTCCTCTGATTAGGAAGTAACTTGGGAAAGATGAAGTGAAAGATGAAGCATCTGGAGTGGGAAATACAACTGCTGAAGTAAGAAGGGATGCCAACAGTCTCTAATAAAGACCTGGAAGTGAAAGGTGGCAAGAACAAAAAATGCTGTGAACGATTTGGACATAAAAGTGCATGACAAACTACCTCTGGAGAGTCAGTAAATGCACTGTAACTCACGTATCAGTACCTCCATAGACTCGCAGGTCATTCAAAGACAGCGGGTATTCCTCAGGATTTTCAAGTCACAGTGGGAAAGCAGTAAGTGTACAGGTGGTTGCGAATGGATTCCTATCCAAAATAACAACAAGGAAATAAGGCAACTCGAAGTCCACAAAGCTGGAGTATGGACTACATACACTTGAATGACCTTGAAACTAGCTGAAAGGAGTGCTGCAGTCAGCATAAGATGTCAGTTAACTCGTTGTTCTAAAACTGCAGTTAGAGGCAAGATGGGAACATGGAAGTGTCTCTTAGTTTATTTAATCATGGCAGTGGAGAACAGCCTCTCATTTCTCTTGCTGCTTCTGGCCAGGTGCATGTAGTCCTTCTAGTGCAGGTAGTTCCCAGAGGAACCTGTCACCACATCCAGTGCCAAGCCCTTTGTGACCAACACCATTTGCCTGCTCACAGGTCTATTGCTGATTGCCCAATGTGGTGCCACTCCCCCTCTCTTTAGCCTTATTGAGAGTGCAAAGGCAAGAACCCCTCCCACCCACAGCCTCCTCATTATGACCCAGTGTGGTGCCCTTAAATAACACCTTTTTTATGTAGGTCTAATTGGCCAATATATAGTAGCTGTTATCGGCTCCTTTGAGTACTCACACAGCACACTGGGCGTGCCTGTATGTAATTCATCATGTCAAACTCATTTTCTTTTACATGGTATTGTTCCTGCTTTTCTTCTTCCAAAGAGTTATTATTTTGCGTGAATTTCCTTTGTAATTAAGTGGCTCAGTTGCCATTCCCAGCTATGGAAAAATGACAAAGAAAAAAAATGAAAGAGCCACTGCCTCAAATTGGTTTGCATTCATCAGGATTGCCTGCCATTTGTGGAGACCAGCAGATGTCAGCCTAAATTGAAAAATGGAAAAGAAATACTGTATCGTGATGTTAGCATCTCCCATGCCAGATGGGAGCCTTACACAACACGGCAGGAGCAGTTAGCCAGCAGTGGTTAAAATTCAGCGTTGGAACAAGTATGGTTATGCTGCATGCATCAATAGTGTATTTTGATTATAGAGTTTAATTGTATCATAGATCAATGATAGTTTAATTTATGAGGATTGATTTTGTTAATTCAAGCAGTTCAAAAGGCACTGTTAAAGCTTCAGTTCATTTAACTGTATCTGACTTAAGCTTTGCTCATGCTATCAGAAGATAAATGACTGTATATAAACTAGTACCTTCACCCCCCCCATTTGTGTATTTATTTCAGCAACTGTCACTAACTGTGAGTTACATTTAAATGCAAAGTGTTAGCTGGGCAGGATATAGCACTGGGCTTTGAATACTTAAGATCCAGTAACAAAAGGATCATATGATTTTTTTGCACATGTACACTTACTGATTCTTCTGACGTTTCATTATTGCCACGTCCCTGAATTTCATAATAAGTAATTGTTGCACTCATATAAAACAGCAACATGACAGTTGTGAATGCTGTGTCAGGGGAAAAAAAGGATGGGCAAGTCTATTCACGACATGGTTTATATACGCACCACAACTTACCAGCTAAGGCACAGAAACCCAGCATCCAGTACAAGCAAACAGAATGTGAAGTTTCCAAGAGGCTCAAAGGATTCTTTCTTGAAGGTCCAGACCACATAGCCAAGGTTCATATGAAATCCTTCACATTTACCCAAAACTGGCATAACCTACCAATCTACCCCCAACACTTTCCTGTCTCTGATTTTTCAGGCAGATCTGAGTGTTGGAAAATCAAGTAAATGAAATCAGCCATCACCAAAAAAAACCCCAACCAAAACCCTCAAGTTCACGATTTTTCTGCAAGTACAGTGCAATTTTTGTGTCTTAAGAATTCTTACCCTATATGTGAAAGCAATTTCCTGAAACAAGTCAAATCACGTGGAGGGACTGGTTTGTCAAATTCAAATGGACTGTTTTCAAGGAAAAGCATACATACACTCAACCCCAATTTCACACTGACTTGCTTCTTCCTCTGTTTCTTGTTTTCTCTGATAGAATCAGATAATACTTACTCTGATCTTGTGCCATCTGTGAGAAGCCAAATTCTATGCATCTTGCTGCAACCTCTGCACATTACAGTGAGTCTGAGTAGATTTTAGTCACCACAACCAAACAGTTAACAAACATAGGGTTTCACTTCTTTATTTTAATTTATAATCCCATGCTTTTCCTGTATCACTTGCAGTGGAGTCGGGGGAAGGAATAAAATCATAGAATCATAGAATATCTCAAGTTGAAAGGGCCCCATGTATTGATCTTATGAAAAAACAGGTAAAGGAGATGCATTTTTCTACAGAGACTCAGTGAATCAGGAAGGTTTCACCATGTGACAAGCATGAACTTTACAGAGATGCCTGAAAAGCAAATAAATCATCTTTCTGTCCACAAAGTGTCATTTCATAGGAGACTGCAGAATGGAAAGCTTTCATAATATCTATTCTGATTCAACAGCATTGGTCAAAAAATGAGAAACAGAATCATATCTATCATTATTAATTTTATGCTGCAATGGTAGGGGAAAGTTCCTCTTCCTTCCACCCCCTGCCATGCCACCTCCTCAAGCCAGTTTTGCTTCACTTCTTTTGAAGTCAGCTGAACAATGCTGACTCAGACTGTCTGATGATTTCTTGAGCTTCTGGGAAGAACAGCAGGAAAAAATCATTATGCAGTTGACATTCATAGCATCTCCAAAAAGCACAGGTTACAAAATTAATTGAGAGCACAAAGAGAGAACGGCACACAGGGAAAGATTAGCCTACAAATTAAAGTTGTATTACAACAGCAGTAGCTAATAAAAGGGATAAAAAGCAAAATGGAGAAAATGGTCCAAAACACATTCTTTGTGTTTATTTATGTCTCCTGTCTATTCCTTCCACATCTTTAACAATCAAAGTCAATATACTCGCAGCCAAGTAATTGTGGCTTCAAGGGTCTCTTAAACTACACGAACAGAAGGTACAGCCAAGCTTTCCCCAGGCACATCAGCCATCAGCTCTTTCCCAGGCCATACACTCCTGAATCCTCTGTGCAGTGACTCTCCTGTCCCCTTGGATCAGGGAGCAGGACATGCTCTCACTGGGTCCTCATGTTTTCTTCACTGGTTTCAGGGTTTCTCAGACAGATTTACATTTTACAGGACAGTGGGAAGAGGTGATCAGACAACTCTGAGCTCCCAAAGGGAATGTCATCTTTCCACTTCAAAACACCATGAAGAAGCGTTCTTGCTTCCGATTAAGAACAGATCTACCCGACATCTCCCAGGCAGAGGGATGTTCTTTCCTGGAAGTGGCAAATTGGAGCAGACAAAGCAGAGCAGGCAGGCTGATCTTCTCACCAAGATTTCCCGTTTCGAAACAGCCTTCAAGGTCCCCATGGTGTTTTCATCTTTTTGCAAGCTTTACCTGTAGAGCAGACCATCTTTTCACAGGCTTTCCCTCTCCTCTTCACATAACACAAGCTACAATAACATATAACAGCAGGAAGCGAATGAAGCTGTAATGATCTGTAATAGGTTTCAAAAGACTAGTGCAAGGACAAACCAATCTGGCTCTAAAAGATCAGGACTGTATAGTAACATGCTTTGTTCATGATAAAAATCTTTCAATTATTCCCCTCATGGCATTAAACCAGTAAACCCAATATAAGTTTAGGTTTAACTTTGGTCAAAGGGGTGCTTAATTTTGGTCAAAGAGATGTGCTATCTGAATAAGATTGCACGGCCTAGCTTAAGAATGACTCCAAGTTACACAAAAAGAAAAGCAGTGCTAGGGCAAAAAAATATTCTCAGTGTCTCTCCTGCTCTGTGTTTTACCTTGCTCATCAGCTGAACTCATTCCCTCTTCCCTGAGAAGACCTGAATCCATTTTGGAGCATACCCTGAGTCATTTTGAAGCGTATCTTGAGCTGAACTTTAGCCCTCTGGAAATCACACAGATCCTACGGATGCTAGCTAATGAACCACTGGCCACAACCATTTCACCTCCTGTATTTCCTTTTTTCCTTGGTTGTGCTATTTTCTGTATTTTTCTCCTCTGTTTCAGTATCTCTTGTCATATACTGCTTTTTCTGTGTCACTTGCTGCTTTCCACTTTTGGGCACTCTCCTCCAGCAGCACAGCAGCCTCCAGTTCACAGTACATCTTCTTTCATGTCCTGTGAGTCATTTCCCTTAATGCTGACTCCTCTCACTCGAGTATGTACTTTCTTTCATTGTTATCAGGATGTATCTCACACCTAGGCTGTTGTGGGTTTTGTTGTTGTTGTTCTACATTCTCACCACAGTTTCTCCTTTTCTCTCCCACTTTCATTTTCTGGTGACATTCCCAGGCTTGGATCCCGCCATGCAGCCACCTGTTAAGAAGCAGAGAGTAGGAGCCTCTGGGGAACGGACCGTCATATTTATCTGCTCAACTCTCAGTTATGTCTGTGGGCAGGTGGCATGCAACTCATCATGGCACAAGAACAAATGTATTATTAGATTGGCAGCAGTGTTATAACTGCTTAAAGGGAGCAGATCCTGTAGGAGAGAGAACCTGGAAATCTCAAACAGAGCTACATGGTTACCAGAGGAACATAAGTGAACTCTTGACAGTGTAATTATACTCACCAGAGCACCCAAAAATAATTGCTATCCTGAAGAATCAAGCTGCTTGTTTTGATCTTAATGGGAAAGAATGTTTTAGATAGTATTAGTGTGAAGGAAAGAGGCCAGGCAAAGCAAGAGGCTTTCCTTTTGTTTTCATTGGGTTTGTCTTTAAGTCTTGAATTGTTACCCTTCTGTATGTCTGCAAGACAAAATAATTATCAAATTAGCAGCTGTAAATCGCAAGCTTATTCCATATGGTAAGATAAAAGGATCATGAGGACACATGTACAATAAAGACACTGAGGCTGGAGGATTTTAGATTTGCCGAAATATCTGGCAATTCATGTAAAACTGGCAACACATGATTAAATCAGAGCAAGTTTACAAAGCAAAATGTCAATATTTTCTCAAAGATTATAGCAGTTCAACAATCTGGACAGTTTTGTAGACAAATTGGGTTCACAACTCTTAGGAGAATAAAGAGAAGCTTTGTGACTTCAAAACGGGCAATTTAGATCTGCTAGCTGCAAGAACTAGTCTCGTAATGCAACAGGGTGTGAAAATGAAGGGATTTTTATGAAAGGTTGCAACTATTTCTGTGAAAGCATTTTTGTATCTATGTGTTTGAGAAAAGCCTCTTTGAATTTTAAAGAGTTTGTCTTCAAATATTTTGGGGACTCCAGAGGAATACACAGGTTGAAGCTCACTGTTTGAAATGCTGCAATAGTCCCTTTCCAACAAGAAAGTATTAGACATCAAAGCAATCCCAGGAGGAGAGGAAAACAGAATCATTCAATGTATTTTAAATTACTTTTCACAATCAAAATGTATAAAGTCGTATATGACCCCAGATTAGGAGCTAGGGTCTCTGCAGTTACCAGTAAGTGTAGCTTTAGTGAAGTTGGTTTTTATGCTGAGAGACATTGAAGTCTCTCTTCTCTCTTCATCTCCGGGTGTTTGAGGCATATCCTGCTTACACGTGAAATTGACCATCTAGAAATTGTTCCTGCTCCCTCTTCTTTCAAGCTGGGTGTCTCTGAGCCCAGGCTGCTGAGATGGAAATTGCAATCTGCAGAGAAGCAGGGAAGGGAAAAAGGTGCAGCCTTGGAAGAAAGCTACCCCAAAAGGAGATATTTTTTTTAAGACCCACATGAATCAGCTTCCTGGGGGATCCTGAAGTGTCACATTCACAGATCAGACCCTAAATAGGTGGGAACACACTTGTTGTCTTTGAAAAGTTTGTAAGAAAAAATGGAACAGAGATCACACAACACACACCCTTAAAAGCATATACAAAGGTGTACTGAGCTGGTAGAGAAAGGTGCCATTCCCTAGGCAATTCCTTTTACACTCCTGGATTATAGGATTAATAGGATTTGAAAGCAAATTCCCAAGCATTTGATAAATAAACCAGTGAAGCGTCAGCATAACAATGATGGTGGAAATTATGCTGAATGCTGTTTGCTCCAAAGAAACATAGAAGATCAGGGCAGCATGGACATAAAAATTGAGCACTCAAGGGAGTTCGCAGTGTGTCTGGAGTGAAATGGCAGGAAATAAAAGCAAGTTAAAAGCATAAAACTGCATGGGATTCAGTACGGAAAGATTGAAATACTGCAGAAGTATTGGCAGCTTCTGAGGTGAACTGCTGTGATTAATTCTGTCAGGTCCAAGAGACAGGTCCACCAACCTCAGCACTTGCCACATGCTCATATGGCTGGTGCTGCAACTCTACAGAGAATAACCATCATGCTGTGGAAAGATGAAAATCCAAATAAACACTTCTCATTAAAGGTGTTAGCTGGGAAGTAGCTATAAAACTAAAACCGTCACTGCCAGCACTTCTGAAAATAATTGTGGGAAGGAAGGTAGTGAAATCAATGGTGGTGAAAGATTAACCTAAGACAGTCCTTTTATCACCAGCCATTGTTATTTAAGTCAATAGACGAGAAGCAAGACCTATTTAGTTCACAAAGACAACAGTGCAACTGGTTATAGGCAGCACTTCCTCATAGCACTCTGCTTAGGAGAAAGTTACCAGCATTCACACTCTTCACAGATGGCAAACAGACATTGCTGTTCATAATAATCACACTGGTTGCAGGCTGTGAGGCTACCAATCATATCTTAGAGTAGCCTGAATGTGAAAAGGTACAAACACAACGGGAGACTAGCAAGAAAACCTGACTTGGGCAGGAACGTGGCTCTTAACCTGTCAGTGCTGTCAGGCAGTTCTACTTCTTTGATATTTCAACTTTGTATATGCCTTCTGTAAATGTTAATTTACTTCTGTCAAATACATTTCTTTTTTCAATATCATTGCAGTAAAGTACCTGCCACACACATGTTGCTCCATAGAGCTCTATTCCATCAGACAGGAAGAGTGACTCACTGACAGCTCAGTATTTCCTCATTGTTATAAGTACCTAAACAAGAGTTTTTTAACACTTTGACACATATTGCCATGAGCGCTTCTCTCTGTGTGCATGAAGAATAGCCCTCCTCCCTCCAACAAGTTCAATAGAATTAGCAGGCTAAAAAGGTACAAAATCAACTCCCTATTTTTAGCTTCCCTTAATATATACTGAAAAATCATTGAATAACTTTTGATATAATTTTTAAAGGCTATCTTGGGTTTTTTAATTGAAAAATGTAATCTCATTATTTTCTTCAGTATTTTTGTAGTAGATATTACTTGGCTTAAATTTGACTGAGCAATTCTCACTTAGATAAGGATTCAATTTTTTCCTTGGCAAGTTATTGCCAAAGTGTAATCAGAATTGTATGCAGCTGACATTAGGTAATTTGACATGAGATAGACACTTCACTCCATCAGTTTATTTTTATCAGTGCTCATAAGCCAAGGGAAACTCTGTACATACACATTAATATAAAAGATGGAGTCAGGCTTGTTACATACCTTTGTGAAATAAACCAAGGTTTTGATCTAATACTTGGAGATTACACAATAAAAGGGGAGATTGCACAAGATGCCCCTAACTGAGTCATGTTCTTCCCAGTAACAAAACAAGCACACTACTCAGGTACTCAGATTCAAATAGGAATATAAAGCTGTTTTCATCAATAGCTTTTCTTCTCCATTTTCAACAGCAGATGAAATTCTGCTTTCAGGTGGACATCTAGGCTTTACATGTGTTTACGTGTCTTAATCAACTATTTATTTTTTGTTTATTTATTTTGCAGATTGTCCTGGGTTCAGCAGTAGCAGCCGTTTTTTTTTCCTTCTTGGTAGCTGGTGCAGGGCTGTGTTTTTGACTTCAGCCCGGGAACTGATAACTGATATCAGCACTGATAACACTGATGTTTTCAGTTACTGCTTAGAACGTTTGGTCTGACCAAGAACTTTCTGAGTTTCATGCTCTGCCAGGGAGGATGGTAAGCCAGGAGGAAGTAGAAAGAGGACATCTGACCTAAACTGACCAAAGAGGCATTCCATACCACAGCGTATCATGCCCTGGATGTAAAAAACTGGGGGCAGGAACTTGGAAGAGTTCAGTTCATGGCTCGGTCATCAGGTGGTGAGTAGTTGTATTCTCTTCCCTTGTATTTCCTGGGTCATTGTTATTATTGGTGGTAGTAGTAGTGATTTGTGTTATACCTTAGTTATGGGACTGTTCTTATCTCAATCCATGGGAGTTACATTCTTTCAATTCTCCTCCCCATCCCCCCAGGAGTGGGGGGGAAGTAAAGAGAGGGGAGTGAGTTCATAAACTGCGTGAGTTATGTCTTAAACCTTATAGACATAGACCTATATGTCTTGCCATTTATTTTCTGGTTTTACTAAATAGGAAGCTTTTCTGATCAGCACAGAAGAGAACTTTTCATCTGACTCTCAGCAGAAAGAATCACCTGAAAGAATCTCCAACCGGTCGATTACTTTTCCCTGCCTGTACAGAGGCTTTGACACACATATGTTGTCTCACAAATAATCACTGGGAGAACAACCTCAGAAAGTATAATCTGCAGGCAGAGATATGACACAAGCTACCAAATGAGTGGTCGGATTATATATCCATCTCCAAAATGGAAAGTGTGCCATGAAGTGGCACGAAGTTTAAAACAGGGAGCTACTAAGCAGCTTCTCAGCCTGTGCACTTCCTCCTCTAACAAAAGTGTGTATGACTTGGTTATCAAGTAATTTTTTCCCATCAGCTTCTCTTAGCATTGCAAAAAAGAATCCACACGCAAGCAACAGTGAATTACTGTGTTTATGTACAACTAGTTTGAAACAATAGTCTACCCATTCTTCCACAAAAGCTTTAGGGAATTTTGTAGTGTACTAGTGTACTATAACAGAAATAAAATGATGGGAATTTGGGTGTCCATAGGACTTGGAAAACTATAAATAACTGAGAAACAGAAAAAGATTAGGGCTTACCTTATGGCTCAGAAGAAGTCTGCTTCATCTCACAAGCGTGTCAAGGTCCCTCTGTATGGAATTCCTTCCCTCCAGATTATCAACCAAACCACCCAGCTTGGTGTCATTGGCAAACTTGCTGAGGGCCCACTTAATCCCACTGTCCATGTCACCAACAACAATGTCAAACACGACTGGGCCCAACACCAATCCCTGAGGGACACCACTCGTTACTGGCCTCCAGCTGGACATTGAGCCATTGAGCACAACTCGTTGTGTGCAGCCA
>JANRGW010012914.1:0-10791 GCA_024733675.1 Psilopsiagon aymara
TCTGCTCTCTGCTTCTGCATCCTGGGCATGACGTGCTATGGTATGGAATACCTCTTTGGTCAGTTTGGGTCAGGTGCTCTGTCTCGGCTTCTCCTCCTCCCTGGCAGAGCATGAGGCTCACAAAGTCCTTAGCCAGACCAAACATCACTAAGCCATAACTAAAAACATTGGTGTTACCAGTGCTGTTCTCAGGCCACAAGGCAAAAACACAGTGCTGCTCCAACAACTAAGAAGGAGAAAAATGACTGCTACTGCTGAACCCATGAAAAGCAGTTTTTCTGAGTCTGAGCAGTAATTCAGAAGAATAATATCAGTAAGGGATCCTAAAAGATGTGTTGGCAACAACTGCAAGAACACAGTGATCTTAATAGTCCTAAAATTATGCTTTCCACAGAGCACAAGAGCCCATTATCCCAGGTATAAGAAACCATGCAAGGAAGGCAGAAGCCTGGCATGGTTGAGTCAAGAGCTGCTGGTTAAGCAAAATGGCAAGAAGGAAATGCACAGCGGCCTGTGGAAGGGATGCCATCCAGAGGGATCTGGACAAGCTTGAGAAGTGGGCTCATGCAAATATCATGAGGTTTAACAAGGCCAAGTGCAGGGTGCTACACCTGCATCAGGGTTACCCCCAGTGTCAATACAGGCTGGGGGATGAAGGGATTGAGGGGACCCCTGACGAGAAGGACTTGGGGGTACTGGTGGGTGAAGAACTGTATATGATCCAGCAGTGTGCACTTGCAGCCCAGAAGGCAAATTGTACCCTTGGCTGCATCCAAAGGAGTGTCGAGTGAGGGAAAGGGAAGTGATTCTACCTCTCCACTCTTCCCTGGTGAGACCCTGGAGTGCTGTGTCCAGCTCTGGAGTCCTCAGCAAAGGAAAGACATGAATCTGTTGGAGAGGCTCCAGAGAAGGACCACAGAAATGACCAGAGGGTGGGAGCACCTCTCCTATGTGGAAAGGGTAGGAGAGCTGGGGTTGTTCAGCCTGGAGATGGGAAAGGTCAGGGGAGACCTTAGAGCATCTTCCAGTACTTAAAAGGGGCCTACAAGCAAGATAAGGAGCGACTTTTTAGCAGGGCCTGCTGCAACAGGACAAGGGGTGATGGTTTTAAACTGAAAGAGGGGAAGCTCAGCCTGGACATGAGGAGAAAATTCTTTATAATGAGGGTGGTAAAACACTGGCACAGGTTGCCCAGAGAGGTGGGGAATGCACCATCCCTGGAGACATTCAAGGCCAGGCTGGATGTGGTTCTGGGCAACCTGATCTAATTCAGGATGTCCCTACTCATTGCTACTTAGCTACTTAAGTCTTTTCCCCAGTACAGTGGAAATCACATGATGCAGACACTTGAAAATATTGCTTTATGCTTGAGGACCAGCAGAATAAAAAAAAAGAGAGAGAGAGAAAGATGAATGGTAAGACAAACATTTCCTGTCTCTGTCTGTGGTCAGAAAAGATACACAGGAAATAAAATTCACCTTTGTATTTTCCTAAGTTGATCATATACTTGAGCTTTTAGAAAAACTGTTTAAACAAAAATACAGGAGAAAAAACTCATATGGGAGTATAACTTTCTCAGCTTCCTCAATAAAGAGTGTATCCAATATCTTTCTAAAGAAATCCAAAAGCACTATTCTGAAGTTCATGCTTTAGAATAGTGCCAACCTGTGCAAAAGACAAAGCTAAAAAACCTACAACGCTCTTCCAAGACTGTAAAATTACTAAATTTCAAGTTACCACCACAGACATGAACTTAAGCAAGTATCAATTTTATATTCTACTTCAAGTGCTTAAAGATGCATTATCTTCCTGTTGTTAAGAAGTGAACTGATTTTTTTTTCTTCAACAAGACCTCTTTCCCCTCCCTTTGTCTCCTCCCACTCCCCACCCCCCCCAAATTATGGTTATCAAAGTTGAGAAGCAACAATACAGCGGTTGCATGCGAATGTCAAAATAAAACTGCACATCCAAGTGCATTTCTGCAATAAGCAGACAGAAGAAAGAGTGACTAACCTTTACTCAGCAAAGGAGAAAGGAATGCATCTTGCATGTGTGGTCCATGAGATGAAACAGTGTCAATTTCTCTCTGAGAGGAGCTGGTAGCACCAAGCCAGCTGCGACTCCGAGGTGTGTTTGAAACCCCTGTGTCCGTTTCCATGTTTACAAAGGTGTCTACAGACTGAGATTTTAGCAGCTGCTCTCCCACAGCTAAAAAAAGAACCCACCAAAGAAAAGTCATGTAACCATCAAAAAGGAAATTTGGGAAGTTCTCGCCAGGTATTTCAGGAAGCTATAACTTGTATCTAAGCCAATATTCAATTAGTTTGCTAAGGGGTGACCAAAAGCAAATGAACACAGCAAGTAACTATTTTAAGAATTTCTGATGAGCTTTTCAAGCCAGCAGTGGCATAAAAGAAATACCAGCTGATAAAGTGTTAGCACCAATAGAACTAAATAATGGTGCTGTTACTATCACAAAAATGAAGGCTTGGCAGCTAGTATCAAGCCCTAAGAAGTTAACCTAGTGAATAGAGATTAATAATACAAAGGAGGTTTACAGCAAGTCCTCAAAATTCTCACCCATTAACATAAAACAAATTTCAAATGTGAGAAACATTACTTTTTTTAAAAAAAGCTAATCAAAACGTCATCTAGATACTATATAAGAATGTTGATATATAAAGAGCAATATCCATGTTTAACTCAACATCTGCACATCTGAGAAAAGCAAGAAATCAAAATAGTAATTAGACTACACAAGAGATGCTGTCTGTGCTAAACAGATTCCTTTCAAAAAACACACCCCGTGTGAGGAAACTGTGCAGGCAGCAAGACTCAGCCTGTTCTTTGCTTGGCTGAGGAACTGAGGAAGGACAGATTCAGACTGATGGGTGCAGGACTGCAGGAGGGAAACCTAATCCAAATCAACTGAGATTACAGCACCTGTCTTGTACTTTCCATTCTTGAAAGGTGAAGTAATGGATGAAGCTGGTATGACTGGCAACGGCCAGCGGAAATCCTTGTGGAGCTTTTTCAAAGCAAACACAAAATCCTCCACACGGGCAGCTCTGGCTCGCTCCTTGCACAGCCAGCCAATCAGTTCAAAGCCTAATTGCGCAGCAAAGCAACCAAGGTCTTTCAGCTTGATCTCCTCTAGCAGACGACGAGCATGTCGCCAGAGCATCATGTCGATATACATATTCTCAGCACAGTCACTGTCTTTACTGCACCTGTAGACAGACCAGAGAGCAGTGATGTTAAGAAGACTAATTAAACAGCATTGCAGCTGTTTGCTACAACCACAGTACATCAAGTGACCAGAGTAACAGTGAGAGCTTTCTATATACCAACAAAAGCAGTTTCCATCATTCGTTGCTATGTGCGTTCTCTGAAGAATCCCACTGCTTCAACAGGTAAGTGAAATAAGGGAAGGAACTTACAACAGCCGCAGTGTCCCCAGAGTACTGAACAACTGACTAGCAGTGCAGAAAGAAAGTAAAGGAGTGAAAAAAGGTAGATGCCATTGCCAAGTAACTTCTGAGAAACAAGTTTAGAGAACAAGTCAAGTATTAGTCTAGAACTCTTCCTATCAAACTTTTAAGACAGTTCTTTCTATGGAAGATTACTAAATAAAAGCATTTGAATACATACTAAGATTGTTTTGAAAGTCTTACATCGGGGAAAAAAGCCAAACCCAAGATAATAATGAATCCCAGCTCAGTGCTGCTTCTGAACATTAATAACAATCAATATGAATTCTGCATAGAGCAGTTTAAAAGGGATTCATCCCAAGGTATAAAAGGCTCCATTTATGGCTTGGCGACACACTGCTAGATCAAGGTATGTACACTATCACAGTGCAGCATATACTATGATGGTGCAGTAATGTAAGCTCTTCAAGATGTATCTTTTAGCAAAACAGTCCCTTCAAATATAAAGCATGCAGTCTTACTAGCTACATAAATTACTACATGCCCATCCAGTGGATTCCGAGGCTTCTGGTTAGCAATACCCATGTAACTGTGCATGTGTATATATACATACAAACACACACACACATAATTATATGTGTGAGAATATATTCTCCCAAGAACTCAAGAGAGAGAGACAGGTATTACAAGAGCTGGGAAAAGACAAATGCAGAAGGATGTGAAGGGAGGCTATAACAAACCTGTCATATAATGTACTTCTATAACTCAAATCAGTTAAAGAGAGTAAAGAGAGTACAGTATCTAACAAAGTGGGGTAGAAGAGGACATTACCACCAATTTACCTTTTTCCAGATGGGCCAGAAGGCATACTCAGTGTTTTTGTCAAGTTAAATTTGTTATGGAGATTCTCTGCAGACTGGGACAAACTAATGCTGCGATGTCTGAAGAACTCGAAGCCACTACTTGAACTAGGTTCCTAAAAGCAAGAAAAACCGAATATGCAGTCAAAGGAGCAAGCACACTACACAAGATTAATAAAACAAGGCTTGATATCTGGTATTTGCTATTCTCATCACAAACCTGAGTAGTTGGTGTTGCTGGTGGTGTCTCTGTTTCCCCAGAGCCAATGGCTTTAAGAAATCTGATCATATGACGACAAAGATCCCACTTTCCCTGCTCTAAGGCAGTATTAAATAGGAGAGTAGCATGTTGTCGGCTAACTGCTGGAACTTCCATATTCTGCAAGTAAGAAAACATAATTCAGTCATCTGCTTTTTGCCATCATGCAACAGAAGTCCTATTGAGTCAGGCCACACCATGTCACTTTCAAGAATACCAGATATTAGAAGCAGCTAATTTCATGCTATTATTTCCCTTTTTATGAAAGTAAACTAACCACTTATATTGCATGATACCCTCCTCCTCCTTTCATAACTGGACAGCCTCAACAAAAAATTGTTAAAATAAAAATTTAACATGCATAACTTTGTTATGACAAGTTTCAAAATGTTATAACACTGGGAAATATGACCTCTTTTGCAATGTAAGAGGTATGATTACCTGTAGAATAATAAGGTAAGAGGCAGCTGTGTCCAAGTCCTGGGCCATTAAGCACTCTTCAAATAAGTCCTTTGGGTTCCCAACAGCAGCAAAAAGGTAATTCCACAAGGCATATTCCGTCTTCCTAGCACAATGAACAACTGTCTGCAGGAAAAGTGGGAACTCTGTAATGAACTTTGCCACAGTGGGAAGCAGAGGATCGGGAATGGGCTCCCGCGAGGTAGCTTCTTCTTCCAGCACTTCATGAAGCATCAGTTCTAGTACGTGAGGAAAGTACGGTAAAGTGGCACAGGAGTGGGCCAAAAGCAAGGCTTGTTCACCGAGGTTCCTAACCAAGAGCTGGCGTAAGATGTGATGGAGGTAGATCTGAGAGGTCCTCTCAACAATGGAGAAAGGAAAGAGAATCTCTAAGTGCTGTCTAGCACTAGTTTGAGTGTATAAACAGTCATAGAGCACAGTGTCATTAACAGCACCAAGAACCAAGGCATCTTCAAACAAAACTGCCAGTGGGTATATGTTGATGTGGAAAGGCAGCATGATCCGTCTTGACAGAAAGGAATGAGGCTTTCGATGATCTCTGGGAAACAGGGGGAGCCAGACTTTCATACCTCCCCCACCACAGCTGAGCCACAGAGCCTCCAGTAAGTGGCGCTTCTGTTTGTTGATCCTAGAAGTAGTCCACACATTTTCAACAGACTGGGCTAGGACAACTGGAGCACAAAAAGGCAGCTATGAGGGGGGTGGGGAGGGAAAAAAATTTAAAAAACTGTCAAAATTCATTATTCCCTTTCTTCCTATTTTTTTTTCCTTAAACATCTTCCTAAGAACTCTTTTTTTTTATTTTTCCTCAGGTAAGAACTGCTCTCTTCCAACAAGTTATCCATCACTACACCCCAGCACCTGGGAAAAACTCCACTTACACTTGCATTAACTCAAAAGACAATTTTTTTCATTATTTTAAAATTCCTTATACTTAGTCAGGAAGCTAGAGGAGTGATAATAAGGGAGGAAAATAAAAACCTACTCTCTGCTTCATTGGTTAGCTCAAGGGTTTGATCTAAAACTGACAGAAGTCTTACAAACACCAAATTTGCTACTGTTTGAGCTGCAAACAATTCTTAATTGAAACTTTTCAGTATTCATTCTCATAAAGTACTTATTTAATGTAAAAGTATTGTTCTTCACAGAAAATCTGATAAATTCAGTCACTGATTTCCATTATTGTTGGGTTTAGGAACTTTGTAAACACACTCTGCAAAGAAATTTTAAGGTTCCAAAAACACAGAACAGCTTTAGATAGTTTGGAGATTTTCTGTCATTACTGCATCTCAAATTTTGCACAGGACCTTTATGCTTAAAACTCGTATCTTTCACTGCAATACAAATAGTAAATACTTCAGTTTGACATGCACACCATTAAGTACTCACATTTCAGATTCTTAGGAAAAAAAAAAAATCACAGTAGTGATTTACTTCCAGCCTCTAAATGCAAACTCTGCTTTGCATTATAGACCTCTCTTCTTCATGCCTGGGCCACTCCTTCCTACAACTTCTTTACTGACTGACATCTTTGAAGCCATATTCAGTATCCCACAGATATTTACTCACATGCTTCCTTTGATTAGGATTATTATCCTTATCTCGTATCTGAGGTCCAGATCGATCCCTTTGCAACATGATGAGTTGTCCTGCTAAGTTCAGCATAATGCTTTCAGCCTCACAAGCCTAAAGATTAAAAAGTATTATGCAACTTAAGCTTTCTGAATCCATCATTTCACACATAACCACAGCACAAACCAGGAATAAGCAGAGTAAATTAACTGTACTGCCATACAGACATGACTACACCAAATTCAGTGCAAAAGGACTCAGAAAAATCAAGAACTAATTACCTACAGATTAATTTATGTAGTTATCGTGCAACAGAGTAAATAATGGAAGGCTTATTGCTCACTAGACTCACTGAATGTGTTTATTAGACATGGACTTTTTCTAAGTATGTATCTTGGCATGGGCAAGCAATCAGTATTTTATGAAAAACAAAGCTCTGTATTCTTATCAGTATCACCATATGATTGCCAGTATCTGACTCCAAAGAATAACACTGGTACAAAAGCCAAAAAGAGCTGAGCCAAAAAGAGTGCAGACACACTTTTACAGCAACCAGAACTTTCAAGACTGAGAAAGTATTCCTTTTAAAGATTTATTTCACAATTGTTTCATGTTAATTTTAAACCAAGTCAGTACAGCTAATACCATACCGTATTATGAAGTTTAGTTTTAAACCACCTAGAGGTAGAGGTAGGTAGAGGGCCTGTATGGTAATTGTGCAGCCCCAGGGGTTAAGATCACTAACAGGTAACAACACTGCAGACAGATACACTTTGCTAAGTCAGACACACTGCTTTGTCTACAGTGCAGCGACATTCATTGCTAAAATTAATACTTCTCTTTGATCAAGTGGATTGACAAGGTTTGAAGATCTAGGCTCTTAAAAATAAAAGGGGTATTTTTTTTTCAATCTGAAGCTAAGTTTAAAATGCTACTGGGTCCTCAAAAACGTTTCAGCTGCTTTTTCTCAAAATCTGGAAACACTACAGAGCAGATAGTTCAGGAATAAGGACATTGTCTCACTGCAAGATGGACCAGAAAACCACAAGCATGCTGCCTTTTCTGCACTTATCTAAGATCCTATGTAAGTTTCAGAAAATGTATTCAACGTTGTGGGACACTAAATGAGAATGAACTCAAATAAGGAAGCCAAAACTTCAGATTTTACATTTGTGCTATTGCTTCCTACCTGCCAGTGTCTTTAGTATGTGGAGAAAAATATACACCTTCAAATGTCTACAGGTCTGCCTCACAGACAATGCAACTTCCCAACTATCTTAAGATAGCTGTTCTAATTAAAAAAAAACACTCTCCATGCTGCAGCTACTTAAACAGTTTGGCTTAATTTGTTTACACCATAGAGAGAAAAAAAGCAAGTTGTCTTTGCACTGTCATTTCAGTGGCCTGAATAAATTCCGGAGTTCGGACAGGGCTTCACCTTCACACCTTAGCCATTGTTCAGCTGTTGGCCTATCTCCTGAGGTAACTAGTGGGAGAAATATTCTCACTTAATTTTAGTGTAGCAATAAATTGACTAGAACCGTATATGGTCATAAGTTTTTGGGGTTTTGTCCGTCCCCTCCCCCCCCGTTTATTCCTGAGTAATTGTAATGGGTTCAGCAGAAGCAGTCATTTTTCTCCTTCTTAGTAGCTGGTGCAGTGCTTTGGTTTTGACTTTCAGCCTGGGAACTGCACTGATAACATCGATGTTTTTAGTTGCTGCTCAGTAATGCTTAGTCTGACCAATGACTTTCAGAGTCTCATGCTCTGCCAGGGAGGAAGGGAAGTTGGGAGGAAGCAGAGACAGGGCACCTGACCCAAACTAGCCAAAAAGGTATTCCATACCACAGCACATCATGCCCAGTATATAAACTGGGAGCAGTTACCCTGAAGGGTTAGATCACTGCTCAGACAGGCTGGGTATAGGTCAGTGGGTGGTGAGCGGTTGTTTTTTCTTCCCTTGTTATTTCCCTTGTCATTATTATTATTGGCGGTAGCAGCAGTGGTTTGTGTTATACTGTAGTTACTGTTCTTACCTCACCCCATGGGAGTTGCATTGCTTCCATTCTCCTCTCCATCCCTCCGGGAGCCGGGGGAGGAAGTTGGTGGGGGAGTGAGCAAGCAGCTGTATGGTTCTGGCTTGCCAGCTAGGCTTAAACCATGGCAGTAATGGACCCTCTGCTGCAAGAAAGTCACATCCTAATGCCATGGATTATTCTGGTGTTCAATTTCTGATGCATAACAGATATACATAGCCTTGACATGGTTAAATTTTGTTTGTCCTACAAGATTTGAATCCACACTTTACAAGATGATAAGATATGAAATCGAAGTTAAGAGTTTGGGGTTTATTTCTATGCACCCCCACCCTCAATTCACACATAAAATGCCTACATAACAAGCATCAGAAAAAACATGTTCTGCATTTTACTACGTAAAAGAACCACTGGTCTATGATTCACTTATAGGTTTGGTAACCTTCAAGGATTAAGCTAAAAATTCCAGGCACCAATTCTCTTAATTCTAAGCACTGTTACCTGCTGAGGCATCTTCAGGTTGATGCCAGTCTCTGTCCTCACTGATGTCAATGTAACAGACACTACAAGAAAAGGATGAGGAATATACCGAGACATAGACACTTCTTGAAGAACTTGGATACTGGCCGTAGGGTTAAGACTGAAAAAAAAAGATTTTAGCAATTTTAACATAAAATTAGTATCTTGAAGTAAAACTAATGAAAATAAGCCACTTAACCTCAGCAAACAGTTTACTCTGCAGACCAAAATCAGAGAATCATAGAATCGTTAGAGTGGAAAAGGATCTTAAGATCATTTCATTCCAACCTCCCTGCCATGGGCAGGGATGCCTCACACTAGATCACACTGAAGGCTGTGTTCAACCTAGCCTTGAACATTGCCAGGGATGGAGCAATGACCTTCATCTAAGCCAGGAATTCCCACATACCTAACTATACATAAAATTACCAAATAAACCTAAGCTGGGCTACTCCATCTTGATCGTTCTGGGGAATACAGCCATGAGTGTTCAGACATTTCAGAGTAAGACTATTCACCCTTCAATAAGACAGTAGATTTTTGTGGAGTTTTCTTTGAAAAGCATTGAAAATATTTTACTCTGAAGTGGATCAACAGTTTGCTTTCTGATAAAAGAAAAGGTCCCTTCTTGCTGAAACCAAGATGCCATAACTGTTAAGAAAAATAACCTGCTTTGGCACTTCAAAAACCTATGTGGGAGTCTCTTCCTTTATTTCACTTAACTGTCTGAAAGTATCTGGCTCTTATATTGCTGATACTTTTGCCCCAAAATAGCTCCCCACAACCACATCACAGACTGAACTTTTCCTCTCTTTATCTTTGTTACTGCATCACCACCCTCATCTGCTCCCACTTCTAATGTTATAAACATTTTTAATAAAAATTATTTAAATATGTGGGTGCCTTTTAGGAGGTTTTTACTTCTATTTACATTCTGTTATGAAGTTCCTAGTAGTTAGGACATATTTGTACAGACAGCTGGAAACATGCATATATCAGTCACTGCTTCCAGAGCTAATGTGTATATCTGTAGGCATGCAAGTGAAAACACCCATGAACTATCACTTGTGCACACAAGTAACATTTATCCCTCTATATTTTAAAAATCTGACTCCACAAGTCATCAAACAACTTTGCATTTTAAGAATTTACTCAGAACAGATTTACTAGTACATCACTTGTACCAGTGATTTTAAAGCATTTTAATACTGACACTCACCCTTCAGGCCTTCTCTCAATACTGTAAAGGCAAATGGAACAATCTGCTCTGAACAATATTACCATGTCTCGGAAGACACTCAGTAGTAACGTGTCTGCTTGCACTTTGGTGATGTGCGCAAATGCATTGTCAAGATTGGATGTTCGCAGGTAGATTCTCAGCTACAAGAAAAAAGAGTAGCTTGAACACAGGTTCTGTGTTCAAATAATAATTGCACGTTCAACTACTTTCTTTTTTTGCAGAATGGGTGTCAGGATTTCCAGCAAGACACATTATAGGGTTTTTGTTTCATCAAATACTTTGTCCATTGCATTGTATGATTGCATCTAAAGTGGTTAAAGAACAGTAGAGCCAAAACGGGAGTAATTAACAAACATAAGGAAGGAGTTTTATTCATAAGTTTCAAAAAGCTAAG
>JANRGW010012914.1:10891-23074 GCA_024733675.1 Psilopsiagon aymara
AGTAAGCTAAGAGTAAGCTAAGAGTAAGCTAAGAGTAAGCTAAGAGTAAGCTAAGAGTAAGCTAAGAGTAAGCTAAGAGTAAGCTAAGCTCTTCTGCCCATCTTATTTAAAATCTTACAAAAAATGTCACAGAAAATGCAACCAGACACCTCAAAACAGGTTTTGTGCTAACATGCAATAATGTCACAAAGTTTTCAGAACAATGAGTAGATTCATGGTAGTTAGCAGAAAACTATTTACATACGAATGACTAATTTCTGAAAATGATCAAAAGCCACCTATGTATTAATATTTCACATTCATAATACTACTGCAGAACACATCAGATATTCTAAACATTATTATTTTACTTGGAAGTAAAATAATATTTTATTACTTGGAAGTAAAATAATACTTACCTCTTCCTGACGGTCATTTAAATTATAACATGCAAGAACAATAAAGTCATTCCACCATGCTAAGCCACCTGTTACCATCATATTTTGCTCCTGAAAAGAAAAAAGCAAGTAAAATTACATCTGTATACATTTATTTTTATATATTTATAGATGTACATTATACTTACAGATGCACATTCAATGGTTTATTTCTGAAAGCCATACATAAGCTACAGCTTTACTGATAACAGCAAGGCAATATATGTACATATGAAATTTTGTTATTTAAAAAAAATAATGAACGATAACTTGTGAAGGACAAATAATATCTTACAAAACACAGCTCCACAGTTCCTATTGCTACTGGCACACCTGAACTCTCTCAAATTAACTTTCTGCTTCTGTCCAGAATTTACAAGCCTGGCATGCAAAGCTGTGTCTCACACAAACACCTGGGTAAGGCACATGGGAGTGGCTGCCTAGACACACTCAGATTTAGAAACTTTTTAATAATGAGACACATATTTTGCCAAAGCCACAGCATAAGTGTTTCTGGCATTTTACGCAACACACATGCAAAACCAGCATCCCTAATCCCAAGTGTGTCCCAAGTGTGTCTACAGGTCGTTTTTGTGAAAAAAATACATTTTTAAATTTCCTCCAAGAGTCACATTACAACTAAACCAACCTGAATAAAGTACCATAACCACTGACCTGCGTAATGTTTCCAAACAGCTTCCATTTTTTGGTAAGTAAAGAGTAATGTGCAAAACCAAACTTGCCAACAACAGCTACATTCTGTCCAAGCTTGTCAATCGCTGAAAACTATAGAAAGAGATTGAAGTCATCTAAATTATATACCCTATCCAAGTACATCACTACAGCACAACATATCATCAGTCAAAACCTGTAAAGTATGTGCCTGTTTTCTACTTTACTGCCCAAAACATATTCTCCCTTATGCAATTTAAAATAAGGATTTCACCTTAAAAGGCTCATCCAACCCTAAGGAACAGTTATAAAAAGGCAGTACTTTTAAAGAACCAAGAACATATTCTTAAAATAACTCACCCTTATAGGCCAGTTGCTCTCTAGGTATGTACTATGAATCTAAATATACCAAAAAGAAAACGAAAGAGAAAATGAAAGGCACACAACACATTAAGCATATATATACCATAAGCACCATTAAAATAGTGATGACTCCTAATGTTCTAAAGTAATCTGTAAAATATCCATGTTTTGCCAGAACACTGGCTTCAATTTTTTTAACACTGAGATTTCTTTTTTAAATATAATTACTTCCTTCCTACTCTTGGTCTGATCCAAGGCAGAGAGATGTTCTCATTACCCAGCCACTGGCTGTTCTCATGGTTATGTTGCTCTCCATAGTCATTCCAATTGTTAGTTTTACTCCTACACAGAATGAAGATTTCCCCCTCCTATGCCAGTTCCAGCTACCTTGACAGCTAAAGAGGAAAATCAACAATACCTAGAACCTGACATACATGCCTAGAGTCAAATTCTATTTAATAATACTGATTCATTTACCATGTAAAATACAAAATCTTGGGACCTTTTAAAAACCTCTTTTTCTAAATAGAAAAATACGTGCTAATTCAAGCATGGAGCACACACTAGAATTACAGATTAAAAAGCTATTTAATTTTTCCCCTGTATTACAGAGAAGATAAAATCTGCCCCATTACTGCCCTTGCAAATACCGTCTTCTCTGCAAGCTTGATATTGTGGAGTTTTAACTACATGTTTAAACAGATGCCACCTAAGACTGTTTGAAAATACAGCCAAAGTCTGTATTCACCAGTTGAATATTCTTAAAGCAATTTGCATAAACAGCAGAACAAATCCCTAAAGGATTTCTTGCATATTGTACTTATTCTCCCTTTCAAAGCACAGGAAAGTAATTAAACTACTTCCTGAAGTTAAAAAGATGTTTAGAATTTTTTTTTTAATAACTGGCTAGGTTACAAACTCCCTGCCACAAGGCTGAGATTCCTTTACCAGTAACAAAAAGCTGCACCAGGAGACACCCAAGAGGAAACAAAAAAGATAGTGACCACATACTAAAGGAAACTGGCGACAGAGAGTGATGAGATCAGCTGCAAATTCCAATCCTATAAACACTAGCAAGCAGAGTACATATGGGAAATCAGCAGCAATTACCTGTACAACATGCCAATGCCTATGTCCTAGTAAAGTGCTTAAACCCTGAGAATCTAAACTGCCATCTGAAAATGGGCCTCTTTCCCTGGTAGGCTTATGTTCAGAATGTGAAGTATTTCTGGGACTCTGAGCCTGTGCTGCATCTCCACAGTTCAAATACAAGCGATCTTCTCCTTGAAGAAGGACTTGCTCCTGGTTACTCTACATTAAAACAAAACAACAAGAAAACAAAAGCAATCCTGAACTCCATGTACAGAAAACAAAGGAAAACACATTACAGAATGACAGGTTCTATGTAAACAGTATGAAAAAAAAGCTTTAAGGCAGTTTTCAGTTTTTGTATTGCTATGCACTAGTAGGTTTTATGTTACAGTATTGCATAGCAGTATTTTCAAAGCACCATTTTAAAGACTATGATAAAAAATGAAAACCAGTCTAATGGCTGCAAAACAGACTTAAAGCCTGCTAAGAAAGAAATTCAGAAGTTACCTGAAAAGTGCTCTAAAGTAAAGATATATTTACCAAAAACTTACCATACAAGGATTGACAGTGAGAGCACTCTTAATGAAATGAAATTGAAGAATACCAAATTGGTGGGCTTCATTATACGTATCACTTTCAGGCTTCATGTTTGAAGAAGAATTCCCATCAATAACCCACAGATGATACCCTTCTGATCCCCAAGTCTGAATATAAAAGAGTAACAATAATGAAAACCTGAACCAGCACTATATATTCTCAGAAAACAAGAAGTACAGAAACTTACTGTAACTGATCTTACGATAGACATGAGTCTGGTAAAAAAGCACTTTATCAGTGCTCTCAAAGGTATCAGAGGAATCACAAATAACCCGTAGCAGTAAAATCCACTAAGAATCCAGCTTAAATTATTTTCTTTTTTATATTAAAAATATTTATTGAATGAAAAGTAACTGCAAAACATCCACACAAGTAATCAAGACTGCTTGGTTTGCAGCTTAAGGAACTAAAAAAATCCTTAATTCAGAATCAGGTATGAAAAGATCTTTATCCCTGAAGTCACATAGGTGGTTTATTCATTAAATTAAATAGTATCACCTTATCTGGGGGTTTAAATGGTACGTTGTACTGTTATTGCAAATATATATATCTCCACTTGGGATTCCAGTTTAAAATTTATTATCTTCATAGCAAATAGGCTACACACTAAATGCAAAAATAAATCAAATGTCTTAAAATTATTGTACATAATTAAGATTGAAGATTGTGATTGATACTTATCACATCTGATTTGACAGACTAGCAGGATTTCTTAATTATTTTGTATTACAACAGCAATTAAGTTTCTCTTGAATTCACATTCTGAGTTAAGTTACTTCAGTGACAAAGGTAAGCTAGTAATTTTAGGGAAGTAAGTTCACAATTAGTGTTGTTCTCTGTCTCACTGTACTCTGAAATACAGCACCAAATTTAAAAAAAAAAAGAAAAAAGACAGATAAAGGAAAACCAAGTGTTCACTGTCAGTATCAAAGGCAAAACCAAGAAAATGCATGTCATGCACACTTTATGATCAGGCACATACATGGCAGGGGATATAGGGGAAAAATTAGTTGTCCCTTTTCTCCTCTTCCTTCAATACAATATTATTGTGAAGAAATGTAGTAAAGGCACCTTACTCTTTAAAAGTAATAGAGCTAAAGAAAGTTTGATTTTCTGAAAATGTTTTACTAAAAATAATGAAAAAAAATATTAGCCATCCTATTACAGTATTTTTACATTCATATTTACCATAGAACTGATCTTTAGAGGGTCCTTTTTGGCACCATCAGACTGATACCTTAAAACCAGAACAGAACAAGTTTGAGTTTGGAAATATATTAATCAAAATAAGAAATTATCTTCCTATCCTTGTACTCTCAAATGGTTCAATACTGAATCTCACCTGAAACTATAAAGCCTGTTTGATACATGACACTGCACAAAAGGCTACGCTAGACACCTGACACCTGACACCTGAGAATTGTGATCTCTGGATGTCAGCACATTTTCAGCAAACATATACTAGCGCTGAAGTAATTTTAGTATTTGCTAAACTCTGTCTTTGGAGTAATTTGCTTTTATAGCCAAAAAGATGACTGCAAAAGAAAATACATTTTTATTTACATTCAGATGATTCCCCCCTAATTATTCCAAAAGCTAAGGAATTATAATGGAAAAGGATTTTAAAAAGCTAATTCCGTGAATTAGTTTCTAATTAGCAGCTACTGATTAAAGAAAAAATAAAAATAAAGGTTTGTAATAAAATACGCTACAATTTCATTAAAGATACTCACGCAAAATCACCTCCTAAAGTACAGATAAGTTGAGCACCAAAAACACTCCATAAGGACAAGCCTCCACATTCCCAGGTCACCATCACAACACAGCTATCAGGTGACCATCTGATTAGCTTAACAGGTCCTGTTTTATTCCAAATATCTGTTTAAAAAACAGACAATAAAATATGAAAAAAAAGAAATGCCCTTGAACTGCTTTCACTATAAGAGACAAAAATATATGCAAATATGTATTTCATTTTTCAATTAACTTTTTTGCTGGATTCATCAAACTGACCAACTCAAAATGAACAGGCAACAAATGAAGAATTCTTATTTTCTTTCCAATACATGTTTGGTTTCATAGGAAACTAAGAACACATAAAAACAGGCCAGAAATAAACTGTGCTATGACAAAACTACAAAAGTGTAATTCTAGTAAAATGATTTTTAGGACAAGAGAAGACTTTACATCCACTCTTGAAACCTCTTCCTTTGCCACTTAGCACAACTGTAAAATCCCATTATTTACAAATTTGAACTTTCTGTTGAAACCTAATAGGTACATATATTTTGAGTTAAGGATGCAATTTAACGAACTTCATATGTTCCTCACTTGCAAGCCTGTAATACTCATCACTATTACATGAAAAAATTCACTCTGCAGCTGGGGCAGAGTGCTGGATTACTCAATTTTTTTCTGTACCCTACATGGCAATTGCTTCAAGATTATTCCAACCTCTGTTATACTCATTATCAGTTTCGACAATAACCTCTCATTTTCACAGGTGAATAATGGAAACAAAGTTAAGACTACATGTGGGAACTACTAAGATACGTATCATTTACAAACCAGAAGCAGCACTGCTTGTAAACTGCTAAATCAGATTGAAATCTAGAAAAAATAACAATCCCAAACCAAAACAAAAATCCAGCCTCAGACCCTCACATATGGAACACATCCAAAAGTCAGTTAAATCCAGGCAGCTGAAAGAATAAGGGCGTAAGAGTAAATCATTACAGACATGCAGGAGTAAATACTAATTCCATTAGTGATAACACAAACAACAAATAGTTGTTATCTAGCCAAGGATAAAAATATTCTTTAATACCCTAAGACCAGCTGGAAAATTCTAGCAATAAAAGTAACTCACCAGGATATTGTTTTGGTGTCAGCTCCAATTTATGAGAAAATTGCATGGCGCCAGTGGTGGTATCTACAGTATAAACCTGCACAGAGCCACTGGAAGAGATTACACATGCTTTAGACAACAGACCATTTGGATTTCTCATCAGTTTCAAGAGATTAATAAAAGCTGCTTTTTTTCTCACCAATACCAAATTTATTTAGAACAGAAACATTGTGTCAAATAACACTCAAAGAACATTATGAAGCAAATTTTTAAGATACTTTTCAGAAGGCCATGGAGAACCCAAAACATCAGCCCTAAAATAAACAATGCACTAAGACTATTTCATTTTCTGAAAATACAGATGCACACACAATTAACATACATTTATGGCTTCCAACTGCAAGACAATCAATGAGAAAAGTCAGTATTCACTCCATGCTAAAGTTTCATTAGGACTGTACTAATGGATACTAAGAACAATGAATTACAGTAACTATTAGGTTTCAAACACCAACACACTATATTGTTATACAACTATTTCGCAACCAAGAATACTACTTAATAAGAAGACAAAGACTGAACTACCCAAACCTGTTGAAATGCTCTAAAAATCCAAAAAACTTCATTTTAAAAAAAGGAAAAAAAAAAAAACCAACAAAAACCCAAACCTGCACTCTAGACCAGCTAAAGCAGTATCATATAGAAGGAACTACCCTGAGGAGCAGTAAGCAAAACAGTGCAATTAAAGGCACTTTTGCAACACTTAATTTTCAAATACAGTTACTCAAAAAGGCAACATTTTTCCTGACTAAACCAACACTTCACAGAACATTTTCTCAGTTGCGCATGAAGTGCTGATTCTTGCCCATTATTCTGATTAACTGCTTAAAACTGACTTTATAATCCTGCTGGAGATTAACTGGGACAGCAGCACTTCCCAATCTTTACTACGGGTCCGTCCACCTTTTTATTTTTTCCCAAATGTCAACAGCAAGCATCAGTTTTAACTGCAGTTCAAGAAAGCAGTAATTTCTTTCCTTCCCCTCCTGCCTTCCTGACACATCGGATCATACAATCTCTAGAAAGGCTGATCATTTTCATCTTTGCAGCACTTGCAATACAACTTCATAAGAAGACACTGGTATTTAATCTTGACAACGAAACAAATTTTTCCCCCCATTGATTCAGATTTACAAAACTTACTTAGCACATCCAAATGCCATTAGCCTGTATTTGTTATTTACTGCCACACAAGTTCCATCAATCACATCTTGTGCCCAAACACCATGAAGCTGCTGTAAAGAAAGGAATTCATAGGTTTTCTTGTGGTTTGGTTTCTTGGGTTTTGCTTGGGGTTTTTTTGTTTGTTTTTTTGTTTTTTTTTTTTTTTTTTTTTTTTTTCTTAAACAATGCTTGGAAAAGATTCATGTAAAACAAATCTTGAAGTATGCTTGTCACTATGCGAAAAATTAGACTTGATTGTGGCTCAAAGGTAGAAATAGCTCCTATGATACCTTCCCATAGGGGAAAACACTTCTTACCACCTCACTTACAACTAGCAACAGGCATTCTGTCACAGAAACAGTAAGAAGATCTAAGAACTACAATGACATTTTAAAGCAGTGACTGAAAATTAAATTTATTTTCAAGTATGTTCTCTCATAGACAGGGACTAGCGATAGAACAATCTAGTTCAAAATTTGGTATTAAATATAGTCTTGTTTTACGCTATCCTTCAGCAGCTGCTAAATTTTAGTTTCTTTGCAGCTGAACAGAAGTAGAAAGCTATGTGAAATGCAGAGATCAAGGAAAAACACATTTAGTGTAGAGTACATGACAGAAATAGTACAGGAAATATACCTCAGCAGTTAATCTACTTGACACTGGTGTAATGAAACCAACTCTGCCATCATTAAAAACAACAGCAAAACCATCAAGCGTAGCACAGTATTCCATATCTCTGATATAAACATCTTCAAAGCCCAAAAATGAACCTGCTGAGAAAACACCAGCAATTTAAAAATGTGAACAATATTGCGAACTCAGACTTTTCAGTTGCTTACTTCTTACTTCACAGAAAAACAATAAATTTTAAAAGGCTATTTTGTTCACATTTACAAAAGGCTTTTCTTGTCTCTGCCTGAGAACAGAGGTAGCAGTTTATATTACACAGTATTTCACCAATAGTTAACTGCCATAAGGAATAAACCTCCCCAAAACCTACCTCGAGAAGACTGCAGGTCCACAGAAAATGGAACTGTACACAGATTGATGGCCTTCCTCCCATTGGTCATACCATCCCAATGAACAAGATGGAGAAATCCATCAGCAGTAGCAACAAGTAGATCATCTAACATGGACTGCAAACTAACAAATGTATTTGTCATTGTCAAAAAAACTGCATATCCTACCAATATCATAGAAAAATCAATTAATGTAACAAACACCATACTATTCCCTGTATCAGCAACTCCATTAAGAAGTTATATCAAGTAAGTGCCTAAATCCTCTAGACGGTAAAGGTACAAAGCTAACAAAATACAGTATGCATCTCTATTTTTCCCCAGGAACCAAAGTTCATAAAAAGTTCTGTACTGTTGCAGTAATTGTTTATCTGGTATCTGAACTACTGAAGATCATTTTAATACTTTTTAAGAATGTGAGACATTACTGGCAACAATTCACCTAGAAAACTACCAATATTCCCTAGGCTGTAAATAATCCACAACACTTTCTTACTCATGGTCTAAGATCATTGATGAAGCAAAAATTAGACTTTTCCTAACTCCTTCCCCAAACATCTCCAAAATTCTGAAAACTACTGTCAATCTACCTGTGCTCAGGTAAAAATCCGCAGCTTCTCAGGAAAGCTTTTTCCAGTATATACATTGATTTTCTCCTATGAGGCCTCTTCCCATACTGCACTGTGTTACCTTTCCACTCTACCCCAATGCTATAAAGGTTTCACCAACTTCTCACATACAATTACTTAGCATGTTCAAAGCTTGCTTAAGGCAGAGAGTCACTACAAAAGAAAAAAAAAATTAAAAAAAAAAAAAAGGAATAGGTAAATAAAAGTTTTTCTAGGACTGTTTTCCAGGACCCTCTGGAGGCAGTTGGAAAAATGCTGAAATGCTACATGAGTTTTGTCCTTATGCACCTACATCTCCATGAAATCTCTAATCCATACTTTGAGCCCAAGTGCAAACACATTTACAGTAACATAATACTTGTATATAGCACATATAAAATACCAATACAGCCAAACACAGGCAGAATTCTTACACAGCAATTTACTTTCTCACCTGCTTACAATTACTACCAGTAACTGCTAGTCCCTAGTATGAATAGGTCTAAAAATCTACTAGAAGTTCATCCCATTAAGTTTTCCTGTCACTTTTACAAGCGACCTCTACATGCAGAAAAACTCATGAGATTTGACTAGGGAGCATACCTTGTGATAGAGGCTTGCAAGTCCAGTACTTTCTTCATTTCTAGACTTAATGAAGGAGCACACTGCTCTTCCTTATAGTGTGGGGTTCCCTTCAGATGTGGGCTTCCTCTAAAACAAAAAGAGAAACACTGCACTTGAAACAAGATGTCTCTCAAAAAAGACAAGAGTAACAGACTTGCATTCCCATGGTTCCCTGCCACCCCCCCCATACATATATATGTGTGTATATAGAGAGAGATCTATATATATATACACATACACACACCACCACCACCCCCAAACATTCATGCACAACCAACCACAGGCGGCATCTAGGACATAGTTTTAGTGCAAAAAGTTTAGACTGCCAGTATCATCCTATATGCTCTACAGAGTATGTATATAAAATAAGACAATAAACAGAGAATGAACAAAACAATAGCTGTGTAGCCCATATTAAGAAAATAAGTAATACATATTCATGTAAATTCTGGTACAACAGAAATGGTACTTAACTGTTTCCATTAATTAAATAGGTATGGAATTTTTAAGGATCTCCGATTCATTCTTTACCAAGGTACATTTCAGATATTATGCACTGTAAAATGCTCATGTTCTTCAGTTTCTTTTGCCAGATCAATATTTCTATTAATTCAGCATGTATAACCCAACAGGTACACATTTATTACAATAATTTTTAAGAATATATGTCCCTATAGCAAATCAACAATAAACCTAAGACCTACTAAGAGACGATTGAGCACTGATTCATTTCCTTCACACAGACTATAACACATTATCATTTTATAGCAAAATGCAAATTTAGTTTCTGTTAGTCTCTGATATACACCTTTTCTTATGCAGCAAGAACAAAGATATATACTAGCTAAGGTAGGCCCAAGGTAACCTTTGACATTCTGCAGTTACCAGATGGAAGTAGTACCATCTTTCCAGAACAAAGCCATGGTGGCCATGAAGGACAGTAGCAAAAGATGAGAAAAAACAGCATAAGGTTAGTTAATCTAGCATCCACAGAGTGTAACCTGCATAAACATTAAATTATTAAAATGTTGATAATTACAAAATATGACTGTCTTGGGAAAGAATAGGCTTTCAAGTAAGCTCTTGTGGACTGACAGGAGGCCTGAAATAAAAAGGTGACTAATACTAGCATGGCTGGTTGTTTTTTGGTTTTGGTGGGGTTTTTTTAAAACAGTAAAGGAGGCTGCATTTCTTAAAGTTCATGAAGCCATATCTACCTGATTTGGCCTGATATTTTTTCAAGTCAGGGATTTCAAAGGTAGAAAACAATAAAATATATCATTCAGGATTAATTCCCTCACTACCTGCAAAGCAGCATCGCATCCTAGAGGTTAAAGAAACACTTGCAAAGCCCCAGGTGCTTGGAGGCATGTCTTTCAACTCATGTAGAAGTACAGGTATGCCCATAGGTATGCTCCTAGACAGCATAGCAAGATGAAATTACACTGGAATCAGTGGTAAAACTGAATCTTGTAAGCAAACAATGAAAACTGAGACTAAAGGGGTTGTGTAATGCCTACACACAAATAACACACCATGTAATGTGCCTTTTGTAACTGACTGAGGTACATAACCAAGCATAAACACAGTTTTTTCACAGCACAACCTATGAAGACGGAATGGGAAAAGCATGGTTTAAAAGATATCTTTTTCTGGAAGAGAAATTTCAAGTCTCCATGTGGGCAGGCTTCTTTTTCTTTTGACGTTTGATAAAAACTGCTTACAAGATTATTTGAATATTTTCAGTTTCATGAGCTAGCGTCAGCAAATTTTTTTATCACCTGCAGAGCCACCATCATCATGACTGAAACTCCCAAAATGTCGATATTTTAATTCATTGCTTGTGACTACATCAAACTCGTCGATTCAAAAAAAAACCCTTACCTTGGGTGCAAATGAGGCACAATCAAAAGTACACTGCATACACAGAGCTCTCATCCGTGTGAGTCAGCCTTACTAGTTAAGTTACTTTGACCTTTAAATGAAGAAGGCACACAGCTGACTAAAGCAGGAAAGAATGTTTGGCCTGGGTTGCCACATCAGCATCTGCTACACTTGTAGCCAAACTTCAAGTAACTCATTTTTGCACAAAAATTGAAACAGACACATTCCAGCAACCAACCAGCTGCATGTCAAAACAAATATAATCACTTCTATTCACACAGCATCTGTTACTGTAACTAAGACTGCGAATAAAATCTCCTAACAGGCAGCACTGAGAAATACCTCCCAGAACATCTGCAAACCAAGAAAGCCCCAATCATGGCAAGATTAGGAATGCCAGGCTGGTTTTTAAAGATAGAATACAAGTTTACGGGGAAGTTCCATATCTGGCATTGAAGACCAAGGTGTACTTTTAACATCACCAGTTCATTCTCTGTTCCCTATTTAGCATGTCATTACCAATATGCTTGTTCACATAAAACATCACACTATATGGTGTAACAAAATGTCTTTCATGCGTTGAAAGCCTACATAACTGTACCTCATGAACCACCCTTTAAATATGGGTAATGAGGAATGGTAAATATTAAGTCTACCTGTCCTAGGTTCAGCAGTAGCAGTAATTTTTCTCCTTCTTAGTAGCTGGTGCAGTGCTGTGGTTTTGACTTTCGGTCTGGGAACAGCGCTGATAACACCGACGTTTTTAGCTGCTGCTCAGTAATGTTTACTCTGACCAAGGACTTTCTGAGTCTCATGCTCTGCCAGGGAGGAGGGGA
>JANRGW010012918.1:0-29368 GCA_024733675.1 Psilopsiagon aymara
CCCATGCCCGCCCCGTGCCTTCCGACCGCCATCCCCATGGGCTCCGGCCCCCGGCAGCGCGCCGCCCCCGGGGCCCGGCGTTAGACAGCACCGCGGGCGCGCTGCTGGCCCCGCGGCGGGGGATCGGGAGGGTCCCCCCGGGCTCCGCCCGTGCAAACCGCGCTCCCGCTCACCTCGGAGCCGCCTCTGAAAGGTTCTGTGGAGCGCGGGCTTAGTCGCCGCTCCCCCCCCGATCTTTGAGGCAGTGCCCGAAGCGTGCGGCCGAGAGCCGCCGTCCCGCGGGCGCGTATGCTGCCCCCTGATCAGCCGCGGTATTGGCAGCGCCCACATGTGGGACCCATTAGGGCGTTCAGAGGGAATTTGCTGTCGTTGTTCCACTGAAATGCAAGGGTTATAAAATTTAACGGCCACATGAGAAGAAAGCGATATGAAACACTTGGAGATTTACACTTTACATTATGCCGGCTTGTGGGCTGAGAATCGCTTTGCAATAGATAAAGCAACCTGTGGTTTGAGCACTGGGGGTTTTCCGTCAGTTTTCTTGTTTTCCTTTATTTTCCTGTATTTTTCGGCCTTGCAGCTTGGTATTCAGTTACTTCAGCAGCTCCGAACTAAAACAGAAACACAGCTTGTATCTTCTGTCAAGTATTTATTTCTTTTGTCTTGTTAACATGCAATAATGAAAGGAATCGCAAGGATTTTGGAGGGAAGGGGTAAAAAGAATGAAAGCCGGAGAATGGAATAAAACCTCCCAACGTAATGGCTTGATTTCTCACAGCATGTGCAGCACAAATGAACAGTAAACACATGCCACAGAAAGATGCAAAGGCAACATTTGCTGAAAGTTCCAAGGGAAAAAACCCATCCTGAGTGCCCCCGAGCAAACTTTGTGATTAAATCCTCAGAGCCCTCACTTTCCTGAGCCCATTTAGTGCAGCAGGTACCTTGCCCGAACCCACCTTGGGAGAAGAAGGCCGGCTTGTCCAGTATGTCTTGGTTTAAGGCATGGAAAGGTTGCAGTTGTGGCCCTGAGGGAAGCTGTAATCTAAGGTACACAGGTCAGGTACGGGTGTGAAAGCCACAGTACAAATTTGTCACTGGGTTTGTGTGTGCAGGGCAAAGTAAGCAACAGTTCATGGGCGCCTAATTTTGTGGTGCTTGGCAGACCTTTTGGCAGTGGCAGAACTTACCTTTGATCCATAGGTTGGGAGCTTCCCATGCAGGCTGCTGTCATGCACAGGCTTTAGGGTGACCCTAAGGGTTGTACCATCAGTACAACCGTGTGTTGTCTCATTCTGTGACACTGCAAGACTGCACGATTTTCTGTTTCACCCATGCTCTCTGCATAGAACACAATGGAAATGCTGTGGGAAGGGCAAGATTAGCAAAGGTGTCTGTCAAAATATTGTCCTTGAGGTCTGGAGAGATGGGTTTCAAATCTGTACCCCAAAATCAGAGTGAAGAGGGAGAATATGAACATCAGGTGAATGGAGTTACACTCTGCAGCGAGCACAACCTTCTTCACCTGTGTTCTCACTGCATTCAGACTGCTTCTTTTCTACATTTGCTCATTCTCCAGAGTGAAGTGGCAGATATATAACACTTGTGGATTTATTTTCTTAAATGAACTAGGGGTGAGTATGCAGCAAAACAAATACCAAGGAATCATAATGTCATTCCCCTCATATGGAAATATGCCATGCCCTGATGTCAGGAGGTCACTTTTATGTTAATTATTTGCAGGATCAGCACACCATTCCCTGATGATCTGAGGCTAAGAGACATGAATCCAGTGAAAGAAACAAAATTAAACTGTGAAAGTAAAAGAAAATGCACTTTTGACAGTATTCCAAGTTAGATTTTCCCCTTTAAAATGTCATTAAGCACATTTTTGATCGCAAGATTGGAATATGTCATAAGAATGCATTCAAGTGTGCATTTGCATTAATTTTGCTGCCAGAAGCCATCTCACAGTCATCCCCAGACATACTGGAGCCCCTAGAAAGCTTTCTGTGGGATTGGAGGGCGTCCAGCCTGGGGAAGGCAAAGCCACCATGGGATGTGGATGGCCAGTTCCACAGGAACACTACACACTAATGAATGGCAAGTGCTCAAAGCAGTAGTTACGATGAATAGCTTGCAAGGAAATCACTGGTTGTGAATTGTTAAGTATATAAATGTTTGCTAAATGAAAATTAGAAAGAAGTCTGTTTAAAAATAGTCCACTGAAAGAAAACAGGTTAATTTTATTGCAAGAATTTCCACTGCAAACAGTAATACTAGCTGAAATGATCACAAGAGTAGAAGTTGCCCATCCAGCCTTACAGCATATCCAAGATGATCCACACTTTATACTGCAAAAGGACACTTCTAGGTATCATCAGAAAAATCTATTTTCATATTCCTGAATGGTAAATTATCAGAACAAATCCAACGTCAGTGCTTACCCTGGGCTTGCATTTCAGTTATTCAGACAGATTGAAAAGGTTCATGTGTCTCTATTTTCTATGTGAGTACTGGTCTATAAATGCCAGTAGATCTGCAGTTTGATTCCTTGTCGCAGAAAGCAGAGATGTTGCACTCACACCTACCATTTGCACTCTCTGGACTTTTCATGCAGATACTGCTCATTTCAGCAAACATTCCTGCTTTAATGGTTTGAATTACAGCTCATGATTCCTCCTTTAACCATAAAGTGTTGTTCTGAGCAGCCACTACCTAACAGTCCTTCCCAGTTCAAACTCAAACCCTGTAGGTGTTAAAAACAATGTGCAGTTCTCAACTTGTTAGGCAGAAGTAATGCTGGCCTGCTGGGATTTTTGTACATTTCACGCTTTAAAGGAAGCTAATCTCAAAGATACTTAGGGCAGTTTGCAGTATTAATGCACGAGAAGGTGTGAACACCAGCACACAGAAGTGAGAGACTGTTGGGGGGAAAGGCACAGGGACGAACAACCTGCATGCGCAGCGTTCTGGCTCACAAAATCTCAAACTCCTCTGCAGTAGGAACAGCTGGAAGAGGCAGCCAAAATGCTGAAAAATGAAGGAATCAGCAAAAATCAGACCTAATATAAACCCAGCTAAAATAAACTCAGCATGGCTCCTGTGGCTCATTCAAAAGAACGAACGCCTTGTCTTCTCTGGGAGTTCATTTACAAGAACTCAGTTCACTGAAGGAGACAGGATATAACTTGTCTTTTATATGCTGTGAGGAGCCATTGGCAAACCTGACTGACAATATGAAGAGGTTTTAAAGGGAAATACTGAAGACTGCAACACTACCTATGAGATTGCATCATAGAAAATGTGACATCTCCAGCCAGAAAGCCTCAGTGCTCCTAAATACTGGGTTTAAGAGTTTGAAAGAATTATTTTATTATTTGAAGTAGGGATTGAGAGCTGTGAGGAGTAACTGCCAGAACTGAAAAACAAATTATAGTTTTGACAGAAGTAAACTTACAATTTTATAATTTGTTTAAACAGAGGGGATGTGTATCAGGAAATATGGTTTTAACTGGAATGAAGATGCATCGACTCTGTGTTTAAATCAATCAAAGGGAGGTCAGAAGGCTCAATGCTATAACCCTGTAATGATGGAAGTTGAGCAGTCTACTGAATGTTTGAACAGTTGTTGGTACTCAGCTTCTTTGGGTTTTGACATATGTAGCAACTTTTGGTGCAGGACATCAGCACTTCTTTTTTTCATTGTCTGTTTCAGCATCAAGATCCCTCCTAAAGAAATTCAAGACTGTATTTCATTTGATGTTACACTCCAAAGTGTAAACCTCACACTATGTTAAACTTCAGCTATGCCAACAGGGCAACAGAGAAGCTGAATGTTTTAGGGTTCAAAGGTATTATGATAGTTGATGTGGGTGAAGGAGGGATTTTTGCAATAGCAGACAGTTGAGAAACATGTCAGATCACTACTACTGAATATTCAAGAACATTAGAATACTGAAAGTTACAGACTATTCAGTTGCCAAAGCACATGCACTGTTGCTTGCTGGTGTCTCTCTACTGCCTTTTGCACAGCCCTTAGAACAGTAACAAACTATTGCCCAGCTCTGCAAATATTCTCCATGAATTTGCAGCCCAAATTCTGGGAATCCAGAAAAGACCACAAGGTGTTTCGTTGCTGGGGAAAAGAAAGCCAAGGAATAGCTCACAATTGTGATTCTGTTCAATCCTGATTTGAGTCAGTCCTATTCTTCTCACTTTATTTATTATTTCCCATAGGGAAAATGTGGCCTAAGACCTCAAGGAATAAGATAAGAGCTGCTGTAGCTACTCTTTCTGGTGTCTGAGAGAGCCTTCTCCATCCTCTAAGGCCGAGACTGAAGAATTGCTCTGTTATCTCATGGATTTTTTAAAAATAAGCAATTATTTTGCCATATTCAACAGTTGAGAGAGCAGAGATTTGTCACCTCTGCTCTTGTAACATACGGAGTTGCAGTGGGTGTAATGGCCATGGTGAGGGAACTGACTCCACTATGGCACGCCTGCATGAAATCAGCGTTCCCAGCAGGCTCAAGGAAGAGGACCTATGTGTTCCACCATCAGTTGTTTTCCATTACAACCATTTATTTCTTCTGTTTATGTTCTTCTGAGATGAGCCCTTTTTATTATGAACTCTGATTTCATATGACACTATTTTTCATGTAGCTGAAATATTCCAGAAACCGTATGACCCTTTCATTTGTTGCAGTTGTTTCTCTGCACAAAGGCACTAACTGTTGACTTGTCAGGAATAGATGACAATGAATTGTCTCCTTTTCTTACAGCTAATGTTAACAGTGTAACGCAGGAGAGCAGTACCTGGGAACGCTCATCAGATCAAGAGTGATGCCCAAAGCAGAAGCTTAATGTTGAAAAGGAAGATGAAGCAGCATTTTGGTTAACGTAATTCACAATGCACAGTGTTTGCACAGAGTGGTTCAAGGGGAGGAAATAGTCAGGGTTCAAATCTAAGGCAGGACTTCTGGGAGTCACATAGGCTACTCTCAGACACACTTAGGTGCCTGACGTCACTGCAATACTTGGTTCTGTTCTGGCTATCATGTGTCAACTCATTCTTTAATCTGTGTTTTTCAAAAGCACCTAGTGGGACCACAAGTTTAAATCCATTTGTTCGGTGCTTCTATGTACTGCAGCTTTCCATGCCCTCTTCCTCTGTATCAGTGCACTTTAATAGTGGTTTGCTCAAGTAATCAGTATCAGTGGCAAACTGCCCCAGAAGATCTGTAGGAAGCCAATTTTAGAAGCCAGGGTCACTTTCAGTCAGAAGCCAGAAGACTTCTGACATGTCCAGATTTAAGGCACTGATATTCCAACAGGATTTCCTTCCATTAATTCCACATGGCTTTGGGAATGAGGATGCTTGGGGAAGATGTCAAACAACGACTTTTCACTTTCGTATTCTTTTCATTATCATTTGATTAATATATAGAGAGAAAATTCATGCCTAGGATGTTTGTCTGTGGAAAGCCTGAACCACACAGAGGCAACTCTTTCAGATAAATAAAACTTGAATTAAAAAAAAAAATGCTTTTGAATAAGATAAAAACAGGAAACTAAACCACATCTACTTGGGAGCACTTAGGATGATTACTAACACAGGCCAGAGAACCACATGTCCTTGTAATACTTGGTCATGATGGATGGCCCAAGAGAGCAAACAGTAACTGGCTACAGAGCTAATGAACTGCTTTTTAGGGCATGATGACCCATAAGAATGAAGAGTAACAACGTACTGCTTTTATAGACTTTGCATTTGGATGGAAATCACATGCCTCTAGTGTTACCTAACTTCAAGAATATGTGGTGGTGTCTCACCACTGTCTGTTTAGGGCCATCACACTCCCTCTAGAATTGCATCTATCCTGTTTTGCTTTCTTACATACTTACTCATGCTCAGCTCAAACTGGAGTGCCACCTTCTCTCATTTAATGAGGAACTGTTCTGTTCTAGATTTATGCACAAATCAGCATATACATTTGCCTCAGGGGTTTTTTTTCTGCATTAGTATGTGACAATGCCCATAGCAAAGATGAGCATAAGGAACTATTAAGTTTGGACTCTGCGTCCCCAAGGGTGTGAAGATGCAAACTGTTTCCTCAGAAGTCTGCGCTTTTCAGTTGTACCCAGTCCACATAGTTTGTTTCTCCTAAAGCATTAGAGGCATCTGTTACAGAAGCAGAAGAGGGTGTTATGTTTCAAAGAAAGATGACAGTAGCAGAGGAAACTCACTACCTGCCATGGTACTGGCAGCACTCAGGTCATCCATAAATAGTCTACAGGCTGGGGTAGCTCAGACCCATCAAAGCAGAGCCTGGTCTTCTCCTTCACACATTACCTTTATGATCTGACTCTCCTCAAGAATACAGAAAGGAATGTTTCTGCTGAAGCTGCCACTCACTGAAAGGACTGAAGAAAGGTACTGAGTCATGATTTTAGTAAACTAGAGGGTGAGAAGAGGGGCAGTTTATCAGTCAGAAAAGTGACCGAATTGCCAGCTTCCTGTAGGAAACAGTGGAAAAAGGAGAATGACTAGCAGGGAGGAGATGAAGTTCTGCTTTTCTTCATGCCATCTCCAAGTTAGTTGCTGAAATCTATGAGAGAGACAGAAAGCCTCAGCACTCCTAAATCTGTCACTATTCACATCTCAAATCCTCCTTTAGAAAAGCACTCTAGCAAAGAGGATTCTCTTCACTAGAGAATGTAACTGCTGCTTGTGGCTGACAGGTGTTACTTGGTCTCCAAACTCCAGCAGGGTGAGAAGCAGTAACAGGTTGGAGGATCTTAGCACCAGGGAGATGAGCTATACAAAGACAGTGCAGAGTATTCTGATTCTCGGGGTGATTGGTTGGTTGGTGAAAATGCAAGATTACATTTGGCATAATCTTGCTTTACCCCCAAATTTATGAACAAGTTGCTGTCAAAAAAGTGGCCGTCACCAAGATTAAGTTTATTAAAGCTACATGAAGACATAAAACCAAAATAGATGATCCAAGGTCACACTGTGTTCTTTTCTCAACAGCTGCAGTTCAGCTCAAGGAAAGCATGAGGCCACATTAATGTCTGCTACAAACAGATGTATTCTCTTCAATATAAATGCACCCATTTATGCTTTGCCTGTACTGAGTCTGTGACTGGGTTTTTATGAGATTTGGCAAGTGCAGCACTATCTGTTAATATCTGAAGGGGGGAGTGTTCAGGGAGTTGTCTGAAAGGAGATGGGATCATACCCACCCACACTTATTAACACCTTACATGAAAGCACAACAAGTTCCTCTTTGTGAACATCAGGATCACTTGCCCAGGCACTTTCCGTGAAGTTCCCATCTTTAGGGCTTACTTCTTTTCTTCATCCTGCTAAAACCAAGCCATCAGCAGCGATATGGCTGGAAGAGCCTTTTAAATTTCACCAAGGTTGCATAAGGGAATGTGGTTTTTGTCTTTTCCTCATTAAAACCAAAATACAAACTCACATGAGGAATGATTTACTTACATAGGACTCCTCCTCTCCCTGCCCTGCCTTGCTGATTCTGAAAAATGCTTTGTATGAACACCAGCCTCTGAAAGCACCTGGAACTTAGAAATCCTCCCATTAAAACACGGTCTTTGGTGTCAAGAGAACGTCTGTCCCAAAACAGCTAACATTTCTCTATAGTTCATATCTTGAACAAGCAGCAATCTCCTGAATAAAAATGATGGTAAGAGGTCTTCTATTTCTTCAAAAATTGGAGCAAGTAAAACTAATTTTGTATGAAACTTCGGTGACCTGTTCGTACAGCTTCACCTAGATTCCTCCAGCAGGATAATAAATACATACCCGGGTTTCAGTTTACTCCAGAGTCTTTGTATGACATCTGGCTTCAAGATGGTGGCACGGAGAAGTGCAGTGATGATGTAAGAAAACAGAAGGGAAAAAAACCTAGTGCAGTGGAAAGCCGGAGGCAGTGGAGACAGCAGGGAAAACCAAAATTAAAGTAAGTCAGTCAAGGGGCGGAAATTCCTCTGAGAAGGCCTTAGGCTTCAACAAAGCTTGTGGACATTTGTAGCACTTTGAGGTTACCCAATACTAACCTTACGTGAAGGGGACAGTAGACCTCAGCAGGCATTCCAGAGGAATCTTTCTATAAAAAACAAGTTTTCAGAGGTATGCATCCAAATTTGCAAGTATCTCACTGAATGAAGAGCATTCTATCTTGCAACACTCACGAGGAATTCTCTTACCCAACTCTTCCTTACTATTTGAAAAGCAAAGTCAATGTTTTCCTCATTATTTTCTGTTTGCTGCATACCTCTCCCCCACTGTGACTGCTATTTGACCTGCTGTCCTCTCTGAGACCCTGAGGGAAAGAGAGGGAAGTTTGTATGTGTGTGCCTGAGAAGAGTGAGATTCTCAGCTATGTTCTGACTTGTTTATATTCATTCAAAAGAAATTAACAGCACTTGGTATGTAAGACAACCTCTGATGATAGGGAATGTCTTTTAAGCAGCACAGGAAAAGAGCAGATTCATCCAATGATTTGGGAATGTGTATGGACTTCATTTCAATGTGTGTACCAGCTTTTACTTCTCTTTTGCATTAGGATGTTATCAAATAATAGAATCTCAGCATAAAGGTTTAATTAAAGGAGGACTGCGCCCTCTTTCACCAGTCTTGTTTGCTCTTGCATCTACAAGTCTGTCATGCTTGTGATTAATGCAAAACCAGTAAAGATCAGAGTGTATAAGGGTAGGTACGTCTGGTCATCCCTTCCCAAGTGCCTCGTGATAAACGTGGTACCTTCAGTATTTCTGGCAGATCCTGGAAGGGTTCTCCCCTCATTGTACTTGTGTTTTCAATGAACTGGGTTTCTTCTCAAAAAACTGACAAAAAATAAAGCTGAAAGAATCTATGAGGGTGGGTGTCAAAATCACAGAGATCAAAGTTGCTTTTCATTCTCTCCAGAGAGCCTCAGACATCTAGGAATTCAAAACAAAACTGCACTGTAAGAAATGTTTCCAAAGCTGGCACAGTGCTACAGCTTGTATGTTCTGCACTTGGAAGGGAAGCACTGACCCAACCAGGAGAGCTCCTCAGAATACCCTCACAAGCAGAGGGGCTTGTATCAGTGGCACCTTGGGTGCTGTCTTCCTCTTGAACTGCTGAAGAAGATACATAGCTAGTAGTTTTTAACGTTCAATTCACATCATTGCACCTATATCACTGGTCTCCATCCTCCATGGCAGAACCAAAGGAGTATTTCAAATACAGCTCACAGCTTTTCTGCTGTAAATCAGGTCTCTCAAAGGAAATTATACATTTAGGCATATGAGGGTTTTCCTCTTCTAAACTTTTGTACATAAGCTCTTGCTTCATGAAGAAATACTACTTTTCCTTTCTGAAGCATGTTCCATTTGAATTTTCTGAGTTTTTGGCAAACATTTAGGTAGCCAGACTTACAACTTTGAGGTAGGGACACACTATAAATATCTGTGCTGCAGGTCAGGTTTGAAATTATGCATGCAGTTTGCCTCAGGTTAGAGAGGACATTTACAGAAAAGCTTGAAATTCAACTCAGGAGCCTTAAATTCACTCCTTTAACCAGGTGGCCTTCCTTGAGGCACTTCATTCAGGTGGTCTCTCCAGTTGGGCTTCCTGCTTCCTTGTATTGCAATTATATTAATTCCTCTTTTTAGTAGTGTTCCAGCTATGTTACTGTGCCTAGTGCTGCACGCTGCATCTGGCACAGGAATGCAGTCTTGCTCTTACTAGGCTGTCAAAGAGACTGTATCACCACAAAAATAAATAATGTCTAGCTGCTTCTGGCATTTCAGTCTGAGCAGTATTTATCACTTCTGGCTGATCAGTGCCTGATTCAATGCCCCTAACAAACAATGGGTATAGTCCCGGTTGAATTCAATGTGCATTTAATCAGGTCTTTGCTAACTGTGCTTCCAAACTTCATGTTTCATAAGGACTAAAGTACTATCTCTTTTGTTTTTAGACCATTATTCCACTTACTTCACTGTTCAGATTCAAACAATGGATTTTCTTCTGCATGGATTATGTCAGTGAATGTATGTTTGTATAAGCAGACTCTAGTTTTAGTTCTAGATTTAGTTCTTCCCTAGCGTGATGCTGCCTACCTGCATGGCAATCTGGGATTAAAGTTGAAAATATATATGTATTTTATCATAAATGAACAAAGATATCCAGAAAGACGATTACATTTCATAGATGAGTTCAGTGACAGGAAGAATCTTCCACTATTCAAACTGTCTGCTCTTTTGACTGAATATTCCCCTCCAGCCTTCTCAGGTGAAGTAAGATAGCTTTCCTGAGCCCAGCACAGCCCTTCCAGACAGAAGTCCTGGGTGGCCCTTATCAAAGAAAACACTGCCCCCCAGTTTGTTCCTTTCCTGATGTTAGTTGGGAACAGGTTCTTGAAGGCATGTAAAGTGAAGGAAGGGAAGGAAGCTCCCATTAAATGTCCATAACTTTTAGTTCTTCAAAGTATTTTTGAAGTTCTTCATTGAAAAAGCTGAAATGAAACCAGAAGCAGTTTGTAATTGGAGTTCCTCTGAAGAGGGCAAAAAGAATGCATGGGGTGTGATGTGCTGAGACAGCCTACAGACACTTTAGGAACAAAAATTACATCTTAAAATTATGAGTAGATTTAACAATTGAACTCTAAAGAATTAACCATCATATAAACATTTCACACTTTTTGTTTTTCTTTCCAAGGGTCCATAGTCTAGTTATTCAATCTTGTGCAAAGGTCATGTTACTATGGATATGACCTGTAAGAAATGTGTTGCCTCAGAGCAGTGCAAGTCACATGAACAGGCTGAAAGCCAAGACTGCTGATTCACAGCCCTGTCAGGGTTTTCATGCTTGTGCTGGTTCCACTGAAGAACAGTCCTTGCACCATTAAGTCTGTGTTCGTCCTTTGAAAGTATTCATGCAGGTGTAGCTCCCAGAAAACTTGTGGATTTCTTCAAGTGCTGCCTGAGGGAGAATGCTGCAGGAGAAGCAGAAAGAAAATAAGCAGACCAGACAAACAAACCTTAGTCTGTTCTAGTAAGAGGATGTGTAAATATGCATTTATGTACACACATACATAAGCATACATATTCTCAAAATGAACCACTGAGGGCGCACAGACAAAACATGTCTGTATCCTGCTCTTCAGTAGGTCTAAAGGGAGAAAGTTCTATCAAGGTGCTCCTTCTCTACAGACGTATTTATCCAAAAAGGTCTGTAAAAACTGCAATTTGGAAGATACCATCACATTTTATTCCTCCCCACTTCTGTGTATAATCTTGGACTCTGAAATACAAAGATTTAACCTGAGTGCTTTGGTTAACCTGCCATCTGTTTGTGCTAGGCATGTGGCCTCCTTATCATAATGCATGGATATAGATCTGATTCCTGACAACTACTGTAATAGAAAATGAATTAATTCTTACATTACAGGAGAAGGAGAATGGCTCTTTTTCAGTCTGTAGAACTTCTGGGAACTTTGAGAGTATCACAGAGCAAAGATTTATTGTGAATTATTTTTCTTGTTTGTAGAGCAATAGTGTACCTATTTTCCTCAGAAATCTCATGACCTTGTTTCAGTTTCTGACTGAAGCAGGTTTTCCAAAGGCTTTAATGCAAACTCTCGTGGAAACACGATTTTAAATGTCTTTTCTCTTTAGTTGTTTCAGGATATGAAACAACTTTCTTTCCTTGGGGACTTTAAAATTCATGTCCTAATCATACACAAAAATACTTTTCTTTAATAGTTTCATTGCTTTAGCACAAGGAAATACAGCTGTGATGTACATACCCACTTGCACAGAAATCCTTTACAACACAGGGCCTGGAGCACAAAGAGTGGCTTACTAAATCCAAATCAGCTCCATGCATATGTTAATTGTTAAGAAATTTCCTAGATACAAATTCTAGTTCAGACCTCAGGAATCCAAATTTGGGGAGTGAAACTTGTTTCATAAAAGGGTCATATCCAGGGAAAACATCTATGAAGGGAATCTCAAGAAGTTTTTGCTTCTATGTCTTTCTTGGGAAGGGATGGACAAATCTGATCCTTGATATTGGGTTACAGCTAAACTGGTTGACAGACACAGAGACTGTAAGCCAGTCTTGCCAAATTGGTGAGGCTATTGCTGGGCAAAGGAGATATTTACCTCTTTAGGATAACAAGAACATGCATTGTCCATGGAAGGAGCAGGAAGGCTTGATTCATCTGAACTGCTTCTACTGTTCTCCTAGCCACTGTCTCTGGCTTGAGAGGAGGAAAAAGGTTAGGGAACCTAAGTAAATAGAGTAAAAAATAAAATAATTATTTGTTAACCAACCTCCTGCTTTAAGATACCACTGTCCAAGTCCTGTTAATCACTAAGCTATTGCTGGTTTCTGGCATTCAAATGCGCCCCAGAGCAGGCTGGAAGAAGCAGAAAGTTCCAGCTTCAGCCAGAATGCTGGAAGCAGAAAGCCCAGCTCCAACCAGTACTGCTGGTTTAGCTAAACATTACGAATGTACATGTTGGTGCGTTCAGGAAGAAGTGGCAGAGTGTGCTCAGAACCTTGATTCAGGGATTTTCTTAAAATGCATGCAAACTAACACCAAAATGCTGTCATTTCAGTAGCGTTTTTTCTCTTCCTCTCTATTGCTCTTTGCTTGACTCAAATTCTTGACAGGTGAAAGGCAAATATTGTCTCCCATTGCTTTTAATACCAAACAGAAGGCTTTTCCCAGCTCTAGCAATAGCCTGACACCGCAGATTTTCTTGTCTAAGAGAACACTAGCACTAACTATATCAATAAGTTACTTTGTCCATTGTAAAAGATTAATTTGGTCAGCTTTTAGTCTTTGAATTTAGCTTGTTGTCTTAGATCAAAGTTGAAAGGAGGTACTGACAGCTTTACTTCAGGAAGCGGCTGTCATTCCTTTCAGTGGAAAGAATTAAGTATTTCAATGAATAAAGAAGGAATTTGTACTGTTAATTCTCAAGTAATTTGTAGACTGCGCCTCTTAAATGACCTCAGCTTGCAGATTACCTCCCTTCCCTCTGTGGTGACTGAGTAAGGCCTAACTACACTCAGGGAAAACAGCTTTCTGCTTTCTATGCAAAAGCAAATGTCTTACTCGGTAAGGCAAGCTGTGTGAATATGCCAGCAACCGAAGGAACCAGTCTGATGAGTCCCTGCTGGCCTAGTGTGACCCTCTGTTTGCAGGCAGCCAAATGAGACATCAAATTCTCTTAACTAAATGAAGCATTAATTAGGAGTGTATTGTGATGATTCTTTTAAGATGAGATGCTTTATTCTAGTTCCCCTTGACTGACCTGATTCTCATGCCCTGAAACATCTCTGTGCTGGTGTGGAAGGGCAGGACTGTTGTCGCATTCACTCCAGGGCAATCGAGCAGCCCTAAGGTCAGGCTCTCCATAAAGGCAAAGGATGAGGCTTTGGAGGTGCAATAGTCAATGGCACCAGGGATGGCTGACAAGGCCAGGACAGAGTTCAGGCAAACAATGTGTCCCTTCTGCAACTCCAGCATCCTTGGCAGGAATGCTTTGGTGGTCTGAAGAACAACAGTGTTAAAAAAAGAAAAAGTTTGTTCAGCAGACATACAACAAAACCAAGAGTTACTTAAAAAAATAAAGTAAGGTGACAGAGAGACAACAAATTGTGCTGTTCGCTATGCTAGGGAAGAGTGGGACAGGAGCTTGTTGCTTTGTCATTCTCTGAGATTCTAAACAGGCACAGTTTGTATAGAATAATGAATCAAAACAAAATCTGTCTCCTCTGGTGCTCCGCACACATCTCTGTACAGAGCACTATCCTCTGAGACCTCAGGCTTTCTCAAAAGAAATCAGATGTTTTACTGGAAATCACAGAATGGGGATACAAGAGCATCAAATACTGTTGCTACTGGGAAAAAAAATCAAATTTTAGACTTCTTTTCCCTTGCCTTTTCCCCTCACATTGTTTTTTCTGTCTCCTTTTCACAACAGACTCATTTTACCAAGGATTGTTTAAAAAGACCTAGTAACAGCCAAGTTTTTGTTGGCTTCTGTCACTCCCAATTCCAAGTGCATGTGATTGATACAAGAGCTCCTCTTACCCAGAACTGTCCCAGAGTGTTTATATGTTGTGATTTGAGCAGTGCATCATCATCACTGTCCATCAGGCTCTTCCCATGGACCACAGCAGCATTGTTCACCAGGATAGTGATATCGCCCACCTGCAAAAACACCCAAATTCCTTGTTAAAACAAATATCTCTCCTTGTGAATCGGCAGTCACCACTAGATCTCAGTATCTGTTATTACCTAAATATGTTACTATTTCCCTAGCTTTCGACATTCTTGCTTATAGGGCTTGTAATCATTTAGAACAGGTAGCTGGACTCTACAACACAATCTGGATGGTCACCCCTCTTTTTTTCCCAATTTGCCAATCTATTTTTTTCTTTATCAATAAGAGTTATTACTCAGTGCTGTCCACAAACAGTGCTTCTACACAGACACTAACCTTCTCCCGCACAGCTTTGGCCTGCCGATAGACCTCCTCTCGATTTCCTACATCACAGATGAAATAATGGCATTCTGTCCCCATCATCCTGATTTCCTCTGTGGTCTCCTTCAGACATTTCTCAGTTCGACCCCACAGGATGATCTGCAGCAAGAAACTTTTGTTAGAATCAAACTGCTTCTGCTTCAAATCTAAAATAATTAAAACATGCTTCCTAACTTCAACAATTTGATGGGTATCTTTGTTATGTTTTCACTGCCAGCCCTTTGCATTGTTTCATTCAGAACTAACAATGAGTTACTATTACATGGGGATGGGACTTGAGTATCCTGGAGGTAGCTGTATCCTAGTGCTGATACACTATTTCCAGGTTCTTTACAAGCAACACGAAATGCCACATCTTTAGCCTAACATGACAAACCTATGTAACACTTGGCAAATTTTCTGTATCATGGAATTTCAAATCTATCCCTGATTTTACTATACAAACACAAAGATAAATTTCTTCCAAAATCCCAGACCTTCCTATATATCTGGTATGTTACCCGCTTCTTGTTCTACATTTGGAGACAGCATCTGCTCTGCATTAAAATACGTTTTTTCAGTGTATCATCTGTAACTGTTTGCATTGCTGTTTGCAGGCCAGTGTCCTAACTGCAGTTCAAACAAGTGATTCATCCTAATACATACATCTGAAGTGAGAAATTTCAAGCGTGTATTTATTTTGCAACTAATATATGCAAGATCCCACTTGCCACTCCCATTTAACACAGGAAAGATGATACAATACTGCTTGTACAAAGAACAACTCTGAATATCCATAGAAACAAAACATTTGGTGCTTCCAGCACTGTATTTAGAACATTCAACTACAGATAAAAATATTCAACTGAAACATTTTTTCCTAAAAAAACATTTTAACCTTCTTTTCTATTTTTTTTAAGGTTACTCACCTGGGGCCGCAACCCTTTCCTAAGTGAGTTAAATTTATAATTTAATATAAATCATTATTATAAAAAATAATCCCATTTATAAGTCATTGCCACATCTGTGAACATAAACACACAGACTGATACAGTTATAGTCTCAAAATCACCAAAGGGCTAATGAGTTGGTTAACTAGAAACTTCAGAGGACGTATAAATATGCCAGAGCCACTTCATAGGAAATCTTACCTCAGGTGAAGAAATTTTCAAGGAAAAACCCATTAAAAACCTTCAAAACTGGAGGAAAACATCTGGCTAAAAATAGAGCTTGTGTATTGGCCTGTCCTTGAAAGCCTCAGCACATCACCCGTAGCTATCAGGCTTTGGCATCTGCACAGAGCTTGTAAAACCAATGGCTATTTACTCACTGCTGAACTCAGAGCTAGACTGGGGGATAATTCTTATGCCTACTCTGCAGACTTGACAAGAAACCAAGAACATGTGAGAAATTTCACAAGCTTTCAAGAAATATTTACAAAATACCATTCAGCTACAAGCACACACATACTTGCTCTCTCTTTCACAAGCTACACCTCTGTTGGAAAGGGAAGAAAAAGCCATTACAAAATGTCAACCCTAAGCATCAAGTCTAATGCCCATCTGAGTTTGCAACAGGGTGAACTTCAGCCTCTTAGGACTGGATTAGTCAAATGAGACACTAAAAAAATGAACTGACAAGTTGAAGTGATGGAAGGTAGGAGAGGAAAAGAAAGAGAATTAATGTGGCAGACAAAGCCACTTTGGACAGACATGGGCGACATGGTCTTGTGTGAGGCATCCCTGCCCATAGCAGGGGGTTGGAACTGGATGATCTTAAGGTCCTTTCCAACCCAAACCATCCTATGCTTCTATGATTTTTATGACACAGGGAATGAGGCAACAAACAGATCTCACACACCCAGCATTCCAGCTTTCCCACTGCTATTGCAAAATAAAAAGTAGATCCCTCACTCTTCACTTTAATCTGTTTCGAACATCCACACAGCCTCCTATTCCCAAGAGCTGCCGCTGATGCACCAAATGTCAGGAAAGATACATGGAAGAACTGTAAGCAAAGGACAACCTGTCAAAGGCACATCTGTCTGTGATGCAACTCTTGGACATAACATCTTTTAATGCCCCAACAGTTCCTTTGGGACCTTTAATATCCTACAGGCAAGTCTTGAGAGGTGATCCCATTAAAATCTGGGCCTCCTCGGGAAGGCAGAATTTGCTGGTTCTCCTGCTGACAGCATTAACTTCAGCCCTGACTCTTTTTCCATGGGAAGTTTTTGTGTCCTTGATATTTTTCACACTCAGGTGAAAGCTTCAGCCTGAGTAAGAAAAAAGCAGCAAATAAAAGGCCATTCTTTTGTGAGAGGGGAAAGTTCCCCAATGACAAAAGAGGTTTCCTGCTGTCACTGCTGCTGCTTTTTATAGATGTATAAAACTCAGAACTCAATACAACCTGCTTTTGGTCTAAATTCAAGCTTGACTGTTTCTAAAAAGATATGTAAGATTTTCAATTTCTCTCTGACATCTCACCAAATTAAATTGGCAAGGGCTTCCCTCTGGCCTCTGAAGATATCACATCTGACAGAGAGACAAGACTTTTAGTTGCTGCATTAGCCTCCTAGTTGAGGTTTCTGCTGCTCCTGAGCTTTGTCTTTACAGAGGGCTTTGGCTTAGTGTTCCTGTGCAGGCAATACTTGTCTCCTCTTGCCTGCAGCAGTTTCACCAAGCTTCTCCTAGGTCTACTATTGCGACCTGAGATTTCCTGCAAACCTCCCTGCTCTCCTGAATTCACCTCCTTCTGCAAAACCTGCAATTAGGTGAGTGGCTGCTTATGAGTTGGAAGTCATAAGGTTGGGTTATTTATAAAATTCTCACTAAATTTAAGAGTCAGGGATAATTGTGCATGCTCCCAATGCTCCTGAACAAACCCTTCTGCTCACTGGAGGCTTAGGCCTGGAAAGAATGACTTACAGACACAGAAAGTCCTGCTTGGGACAGAGGAAAATGCAGAGAAATAAAGGAGAAATGAGACATGGTGTTCCTCATTACACAGCCTGCAGGATGCTGCACAGCCACCCATTCACGGTTAATTTAATGGTGGATAGAGGAATATTTAATTTGCATTTTGGATAAGTTCTTGGACAGACAGTTTTCCATCCTGGAAAGAATCCAGCCCCCATTTCTTCTCCCCTTTCAGCTCTCATACTGTCCTGCCAGCCCCTCCCTACCACACTAGACACACTCTCCTTTCAGAGAGTTACTGACCAGAAAATTGCAGAGGGCAGGAGCCCGGGGAGGTGGTTTAATCCCTGTGGCAGCTCCTGGAGGCTCCCTGCCTGCTGGTTACCCCTGGGTGACCTGGGTGGTTGGCAGCCAGGGAGGCAGGTGGAATGTTACAGCAATCCCTTGTGCTAGGGCTGTGATGAGAGCGGGGCAGCAGCAGGGCAGGCGTCTTCCTGCTGCTGGGTGTAGGAAAGCAGAGATTTTTGGTGACAGAGGAGCTGACCACAGACTTCTCTTCAGTAACTTGAAAGTAAGCAAGGGCTGTGACATCACAGTTTAGTGCAGATTTTCCCAGGATTTATTCATGAGCGAAGTTTAGCAAAACAAACCTTATCTCTGGATCTTCTCCCCGCTGGCAAGTCACAGAGCTCCTTATCTGGCTTTAGGAAAATCATTTCAGCTGGAGTGGCAGTAGACACTGCATCCTTTGCTCCCAGAGGAGTCGTTTAACTTTGGACTTAATCTGCTAATGAGACATGCCCTGAGGTCGGAGGGGAGTCAAAAGGAAGGTTTTAGCTGCCGTTGCACTAAGTGAGGGCTTTCTAAGAGAGGCCTGGGCTGGCTCCTGGCCAAAAGCCCCAACCCTGACTGTAGGTTTAAATACTGATTTGCACCGTAATAGAAGAGTTACGCTTTTGACTGGCCACAAAATCAGATAAAGCCACTAATTTATATAAACAGGTCTAGACTGAAGCTATTATCAACCACAATATACATACATGAACTATGCTTCCAGAGTCTTAAGTATATTACTGATGCCAGAGATGAGGTTAGAGCTGATTTTACATCATTTACAAGGCTATTTAACTTGTTTGGTCTGATTTTATTGCTAGCACAATTCATGAACAGCAGCAAAGGAATGTTTCCCTTTTACATCGTCAATTAATTTGGCACTGTATCTTCAGCAAACCCACTGTGCTTAGAACTTATCTCTGCAATGAACTACACCAGTTTTGGAAAGGTGTCCCACAACAAAAAGCATGTCTGAGACTGAACATGTGCCATTTCTTGATACTGCCCTTAGATTATCTGGGTTGTATTTTAGTATGAACTTGTTCACTCTTAGTGTTTTCCAACACAACAACATGTGTTGTGATTAGCAGATAAAACTTCCATTCCAAATTCTTCTACAGTTTATGACTCATGAAGCAAATCTCTGTATCAATTTGGAGACACTGAAAGATGAAAATGTTGGAGACACCGCAGTGCCCTTCCTGCCTGCTCTTGGTATTGCTGCCACCACAAATCAGCCGCAACTCCTAGCCACGGATCAGCTGAGATAAGTAGTTAGTAGGTCAACACATTTCATTCCCCCTTTTAGCCTCCTTCCTACTCCAGTGAAACAAAAGTTGCTGTGTTTGAGCTGCTACCTAGAACTGCACAGCCACCTCAGCCACCTTTGTTCATACAGGGCACCCTTCTGTACTCAGAAAGTTCCTGCATGCTTTTAGGAAGTACAAAGTGGAGATAATCCACTGAAGTATGCCATTGTTACCCCATGTGTTTACAAAGCCTGGTGGTACCAACTCCCAGCTCGTCCTCCGAAGAAATGCATTCCAGTGTATCCCATAATCCTGGCAGGGTTTTTGCATATGGTGAGAAAAGCCTCAGAATCACTCATGTGTTTGGCCTGTCAATGACATGAGGGTTTTCTCCTTCACCCCTTCCCCTCTTCTTGCCCCCAGGGCAAAGCCAGGCAAGTTCTGTCAGGAGCTGGGCATGGGAGAGGCCTGAAGACAGATGACTGGAAGAGTGAAAGGTGTGGCCCTGCAGTGAGAAGCACCAGCCTCTGCTTTGGGAAGGAGAGAAGAACCTGAAGATGCCTGAAGTAGGTCAAAATACTTAACCCAGCCCCTGAGTGACACTTACATAAAAGTGAGCAAACAAAGCAGGCCGGTGGCAAAATCTTCCCAATTCCCACAGTGGAAAGTGAATATCAAAGCTGCAATGAATTGGTATGAGAGTTCACAGGCAGGCCTGGGGGAATCGGGAGAGTAAACCCATTTATCTGTTCTACCCACAAGCTTTTCTAGGTTAGTATTTAGAGGCTGTAAAAGCATTAGACAATAATAATTGAATTTAAATTTAATCCTGTCACCATGGTAAACACAAAACATAGATTTCATTATATTCTGCTTTGAGTTCAGGCCAGGAGTAGTTTTTAAGAGAGAAGTGTTAAAAAAATTACTGCTAATATACAGTAATGAGATTAAAAGTTAGGTCTAAAGACACTTCAGAAGACGAGTAAAAACATGTATTCCAATTCCTTTAATCTAGAGTCAGACCTTTTATTACTTTATATGTTGACTTAGCACTCAATGGGATTAACATTCACCCAAACCACAGCCAGTTCCATTTGTAGCCCAGCCACCCCTTTCTTCCTCTGAAGGAAACAAAACAGCACCTAAAAATCATCAAAGTATGCGAACACCTGCCTGCTATTCAACAGAGACCTTCCTTGGAAAGAAAATGTGTAATTTGCTGTCTGCATAGAGGTATTTAAGAGCAGCTCCCTCTAAAGAAGAAAACAAATGCCTACTGTTCTCACAGCCAGGACTATTTAAGGACAGGTGGCCCCATGCTGACTTTTTTTCAGTGTTTTTTCCAATTGCTTTCGTCTGCAATGTGAACTGGGACTCCAGACTGCCTTGGGAGCAACACTTCCCAGCTCTGTTGTGTGGAGCAGTTGAGAAAGCGGCAGGGTGAGGGGTTGTTTGCAAGAACAGGTCACACAGGAGTCAGCCTTTACAATCCTATTAACACTGGGACAGGGTCAAATGGAGTGCACGTTCCAACCAAAGCACCAAGTGGCCACAAGCTGTCACCCTGCAAAGGGTCCTGGAAGCTTTTGTGGGGAAAAAAAAAGACAGATTTTTAATGGCGAATGTCTGCCACAGCACGTGTTGGAACCGGCCTCTGCTCCAGGGAACCAGAGCACACAAAGAAATACCCAGTCATAAAATCCTGTGGCTACAAAGCAGAAATAAGTGGCCTATCTGGGGGATGGGGAGAGGGGAGAGGTTTTTCAAGCTGTGTATTTGAGGTAAGGCTTTGTAGATATCTACCAAGAGAAATACAATACTCCACTCTGTAAAAATAAGTAGTGTGCAACTGCCTCCATTTGCTTGCCGTGCCATCCAAATAACCCACTTTCATATGAAACTGTCCACAGAGATCTCAGGAAATTGTGGGGAGGGTAAATATGCAGGTGCAGAAAGGCCTTTTGTACTGCGAGCACAGCAGACAGGATGAAGGGATAGAAAGCCAGTAAATAACATTTCAAAGGGAAAAACCAGAAATAGCTGGATCTCTATGACAGAAATGCCATGGTCCAGCAAGGTTTGCACATTTCAAACACAGCAGAAGGCTTGTACATTTTCCTTCCAAAACCCTGCATTATTATTTTTACTTACCGCATACACTTCTCAGGATAACTGGTTCATAACACAGGGCAGGTTAAATGTTCACGTAATACAGTTAAACATTTACTAGGACAGAAAGTTGTGTTGACACTGAAATGTAAGAGTTATTGTTTCTGTAGAGCTAAAAACAATCAGAAGTTCAGATCATAGGGTAATGTTAGAGGTAAAGGGATGTGTGAAATTACAAATGCGAATCCAACACAGTGTTATTTCCATCACCTGAGTGGGTGAAAATAACTCCTAAAATTGCCTGGTTCAGCCAACAGTGAGCTGAAAACTGCTGCTTCTTAACTAACCAAGTGCAAAAATCAGACCTAACCTAACTTTATGAAAAAGAACAACTAAAGAGCAACAAAAAGGGTGCCAACAGAACTGTATTGTTAGTTTGCCTTTATATTTCTGAGATGAATTCTGTAAAAAGGGCCTAATCTTAATCCACTAACTGGAGTGGCCACTGCATTGCCTCCTTGGAGACAGCACTGAGACTGCTGGGGCCAGAGCCCTGGGCAGCCTACAGCAGGACCAGTGTTGCTGGGTTCCCACTCTGAAATGGGCAGCTTTAATCCAGAATGAGAAATGCATTAGAAGCAATGAGGAATGAGGAAAGCCACAAGGAATGTTTACAAGCCTGAGGAAGACCTAGGCAGACAGACAGCCCCAGCACTTGCAGGAACATCACTAAAAGGGAAGACTAGGGGAAGTGTTTCAATTTATTAAACTGAAATAAAACAGACATGGAAACCAAAGGATGAATAACATTTCTAATGCTGTCATTATAAACTGCCCTCCAGGAAGGTCTAAAATATGCTCCAGATCATCCACATGGATAATATGATGCAGCTCTCGACTGAAAAAATAATTTCTCCCAGGAGGCTACTGGAGAAGTATTAGGAGCTAAAATAGCCACATTAAATTTGTACATAAACTGAACACTAGCAACAGCTCCAGACATGCTCCCCAACACCCTCCTGTCTGCCTGCAGAAAAAGAAAACTCTTTCCATTTAAAAAACATCTAAAAGCTGTCAAAAGGAGCTTTCCTTATAAGTATTTTAGTCAAAGAAATAAAGGATACCACTTAGAAGAAAGCAATATTTAAATGCTTACCAGTTTCCTGGCTTTTTATGTACCTTTCTAAATGTTATTTTTTAATGGTGGCTGTTGCTATGCAACAGGACGGAATTTCTAAAATCTATTCATTTGTTGTACACATGACAGTTTTCAGCACAGATTTAACTCTCTCAGCCTAATAACTCAAAGAAGGAGGATGGGGATGGGAGGGCTGCAAACTCATAGGGTATGTATCCCCGCGGGGTACAGCACGGTGATAAGGGTCTTTCACTTACTACACCAATTTTGCCAATACACTGTTAAGCTGAAGTAGCTACCCTGCTTGTAAAACATGTAAACAAGCACAGCTCTAGTTAAATGCAATGACATCAACATGTAGAAACAATAGTTCTCACCACTACTTTTACCCAGAAATGATCAAGCAATTCTAATCACATTCTGCTGCAATGACACTATTTAAACTGACCAGGCAATCATAAATCAAGCTGCAGCATACCAGTAAGTTACAGCTCCCTGGAAGTCACTGTCCTTCGGATGTGGCTGTCTATCACAGGTGTGCTTTTTAGGCCACTGCAATGCAAAATGAAGCTAATTCACCTTAACATGAACATAAAATAAATTCAGGTATCACAGAACATGAGATGTTGACCAGTACAATATATAATGTAACCTGGTCAGTACCTAGGATTTAGCCTAGGATTTACAATACTGAGGCACAGTAATTCCTTGGTGTGTTCAAAGTCAGTAACACATCAAGCACAGCTTGATGCTATGAGGGCTTCCTACTTACCAGGAGACTGCAGAGCACTGGATATCTGCAAACTACTTCAATGAAGTGCGTGAAATTTATCCCTAAAAAACAAGCCTAGTTTGGACTGACTCGCATTCACTGTAGAACAGGCTTTACTTCCACTGGAAAATACTTATAGGTACACAAAAAGGCAGACCCAGGTAACCTAAATGACACAATTTTCAGGGGTGCTGACCAACAGCAGTCAGTGGGAAATCTGTAGCAAATTGTCATGGTTGAAATTGTCCTTAGTAGCCTAGATCCAGAAACAAATAATACCACTTGGGCTAAATCTGTGTCTCAAAAGTAAACCAATAATATTTTAACTGGTTTTACTGATTCTAGTGGCTAAAGCAGCCATTCTGACTTCATGTATTGCAGCACAGTTCATCCCCATTACACTAACTCCCTTTGACATGGATCTTTTTTCAATTCACAACCAGCGTTCTGATTATTGGGTTGTACAATCTCAATGACAACAGGAAATCCTGTTCTTCTGATAGAATTTCAATGGTTAAGAATTTTTACTCCATTGTTTTCCCTTTTAAGGCAGTCAGGAAGAGAAACTGGAAATGACTTTACAGAAGGAGAAGGACACTTTTTGAGCTCTCTGGTTTTGCAGAACTGCTGGGCTAAACCAAGATGATGACAGTGGTTGAAGCCACCAGCACAGCACTTCCTCTGTGAGAGCTGTAAACAAGTGCACTGATGTCACGAGGAGCTGGCTGACCCGATGATGAACTCGGGGCTGTAAGGGAGACACAGGGTGCCAGATCACTATGTGCACACGCTTCCCACACACACGTGTTGACACACATACACATCCTCACAGCAGAAAAGGTGTCACAAAGTAAACTGCACTGGTTGCATATCATCATCCAAGGAAATGAAACCCTGAAAAATCCCTTTGATGGCTGAATGTTCTGCTTTTGAAGAGGCAAACCTCCTGCTTCCATAAAGCACACATTCAAATCTAAACACAACATAGACAATCATCTCCAAGGGGCCTGGATTAAAATCAAATCACAAGCAACACAAAGAACACTCTGCAACAGTGCACAACCAGCGTACCTCAGAACCCCAAATCAAACAGCTCTGTTCGCTGAGACAGGGCTCCTGTGTTTCCCGAGAGTCTTGGAAATGTTCTTACATCATTTCTGACAGCTCACTGTGGTCGGAGCCAGCCCTGTTCTATTTCCACTTTGGGAAAGAAGCACTTGTACCAGCTGGATGTCTTTAATATTCTACTCAGAAGAACGAGCTCTTCTCTTTAAGGCAGTAAGCTGGGTTTTGTCCTCACTGGTAACGGGGTTTTTTAAGAGGTAGGGCTTACAGAATTTGAGTTTGTACTCAACATAAAACCAAGCTGCTGGAAGCAAACGTCACGATTTCCTATCTCTGCTCCAAAATGCCACAGCTAAGTCTCACCCAGTGAATGTGCTGATCGGAGAGACAAGTTTACTACTAGCAACAGATTAAAATGACAAGTCTGAGACAAACACTAATTTAATCTTCACATTGAATATTTGTGATTGTCCACTGTCACTGTTGATCCATTCTTCCTAAGGGCACTTAAAGGTGAAATGTGCAGTATCTTTACAATATCCACTCCCATTAAGTTATTTTAAGTCTAGTATATTTGAGGTTTTCCTTAAGGTCCAGTTAAACAATTGTCTAACAATTCCTGCTTTCAGGTAACATGGTGCAAGTCTGTCCACTTGGGTGTGATACAAAGAGCAAATGGGACAAAACCCCAGTTATAATTACTTAAAATACCATGCTTTTGTTGAGTGGTAACTCCTGACTTCTTAATGTAGGCCTAGCTATGCAGGAAGCATCTGCTGTTCAGTGAAGCTTCTAAGAAACACTGAAATGAGGTTTTGTTCAGTGGCTGGAGTTTGCACCTGATACAAGTCAGCACTCACAGACACTCGGCTCACAGCTTCAGTCCAGGACTCACTAGGAAAGAAGATGCATCTAAATGACAAACAGTAGTTGTTGATGCAACTGGTGGAGCCTGGTATCTGTGCTGATCAAGAGGAGGAACACTGGCAGTCAAGCTTAAACTCCATTTGCACCTATTTTAAATGGCTGCTTCATTTAGATGAGGGATGAAATTATCCAGGTCATACAACTACCATCCCACCTTTATACCTTACATAGACTCATCCTAACCTGTGGCTAAAAATATGTGATATTACAGGATAATCACCCTGCATCAGCCAGGCATCATTTTTACACCACCTCACAAGATGTATAATTGTATGTTGTTTAAGTGTACTCAGAGGCCCAACTGCCACTGATTACATACTGAGAGCCAGCTGTATCTCAGTCACATACATAAAGCATAACTGATTTCAGCAGAGCTGCATTTGTGCTTTCAAACACTATTTTATTGCTGTAAGTGGAGCACCGCCACGTTTGCTCAGGCAGTATTAGACAACAGAAACCCTGATGCTACTCAAAACAAGCTCTCTGGCACTGTATTCAGTAACTTGTAATTAAGGTGGCAGCATAAGGGTGGCTGTCCACAGAATCCTCCTGTAATTATGCACAGTTCATGCCTAAGCTAATAGGATGAACAATTTAAATTAGTTACAAACTCTGGCAAGGTACCCATCTATTCCCAAGTCTATTAATTAGAATCAATTTAATCTCCACTGGGATAAAGATCAAACAACATGTATCTGACCCTTTTCTGCTGGCGTCAGTGTTATCAGCAAATGGATCTGGCAGTGCCTGGGTCTGACTTATTTGACTCTTTAGCATGTTGACATAATGCTTTGAAGAACAGGGTCTGGACCCAGCTAAAAAGATCTCTCTAATAATTTCTGCTTTATATTCCTGATAAGCACACAGGTTTATGAATTCCAGAGTTTGTTCTCTCTTGGTGGGCAGCTCTGAGGCTGTTCTCAGTCTCCCTTTCCTACACAATACCTTACAGGAGCAACGGTATTCGATTTATATGTTCAGTTCAATCCAGAAATCAAAGTGAAAAATGAACATTAAAAACTAACCAACATTTGGTAATGGATTTTAAAGCAAGCACTCAAAATCAATAAGCATTAGCTGACATTTTCAAACCATCCAGAAGGAAAGATACGGAATTTCTACATGCTTGTCCAACTTTTGTGGAAGGAAACAAAGGAAATGAGTGTCTTTTTTTCTTCTCCCGTAGTTCCTGTAGAATTAATGACTACTCAGTGGAGTTCATCATCATCATCATCATCATTATCTATTTGTCCTAGTTCTTCTCTTGGGAAAAATGTCCTAATACCTTCATACCTCTCAGCTTACTGTAAGGCTGTGTTCCTGGTCTGGCTCTGGCTGTATGATGTAAAATCAGCTAGCTCTTAATGTCCTAACCTTGTGTCTGTTCTCTTTGAATGCTACTGATCTGTTTGAGGAATGTAATTCAGAGTCTATTCAGAGTTTTCCAAGTGTTTTTTTACTATCCATTGTATAATATCACACTATCAAGACAGGTTTCCACAGCAAGGTATTAAACAAATACATCTGTATATCTACCTTTGATTCCTTCTAAACTTTTTAGTCAGCATGCTTAGAAATGTGCTCAGGGCTTATGGTCACACTTAAAGCCAGACTAATGAGACATTAGTTCAACAGCATGTTGAATTCAGTTCATAATGCAGTAAAACCTACCTATGTAAGTCAGTGCTTGAGACAGAAATAAGCCTACATATCGAGACAACTTTTTCCTAGCCTGTGCCAGACTCATGACAAAATGCAACAGAAATACAGCAGCACCTTTACAAGCCACAGTAGGTGATGAAAACACGCAAATAAAAGAGGAATGGATCACTTCAGTTAAGCAAGGTGAAACATCATAGACCAAACCCATGTCAGCCACGCAATTCAGAAAAGCAGCTTTGCGCTTGCTTGGTACAAGTTAGGATGAAGATCACAGAATGACAGAACGGTTGAGGCTGGATGAGACCTCTGGAGGTCATCTCCCCCAAACCCCCTGCTCACAATCCCAAACCTAGATTACTGTTTCAACCAGGTCAACTCTCACTTTGAATCTCCCTGCCTCCCTTTCAAGATCTAAGCTTCTGTATTGGCTTTCAAGGCTGCTATCCCCACATTCCCGATCACCTTTCATTTAGCGTCAGATCTCCTATTGCAGCCTTTGCCTCCCAGCATTAACTTTTAAAAACCCCTTTGCTTTTTCCACCACACTGAAAACATTCCCCAAAACTCTGTTGTTGCTCTTCAAATCCCACCTTAAAACTTCCATTGCTGTGATGTGTTTCCAAAAACTTCAAAATGGCAAAATGAGTGGTACTGAAACAACCATCCGTACAGACTCCTGTGTTTGTATTCAGCTGTTGCCTTTTGTTTCATACCTGTGTTGTAACTCCTGAGGTAAGCATCTTTCTAATGTCCTTATACAGCTTATTTAGTATCTTTATGCTAAATAATTTCTGGTGCATGAGTGGGTTTCTGAGGCGCTACAACAACATTAATGTTTGAATTTCACCTATTTCAGGATTTCTTACAGCATTGACACAGTCCTTAGCTTTTGTGGGAAGCCTCATTTAACTGTCTTGGTGCCAGTCTTTAACCATTTTAAAAAGTGCTGGCTTTTGGTGTGCCAACACAGCACAGTCTCACTGGGACAGTATTTTCACTCGACATCACTGTATCCTGATGTGAGATGAGAAGCCTGTTACTCTTCATGTTCCACTTCTTGTTAACATTATTTATTCTCCTTACAACATACCCAGTAACAAAAGACAGGTATGTTCTAAATTATAAACTAAAACAGCTCAATCTGGAACGCAGCTTCACCGACATTGACAGATCTGATGGCAGATGAATTCTGGCTGTACTTGCCCACCAGAGACATTTTGTGAGGGTGTTATTCAAAGGGATGGCCTTGGCACAGGCACACACAACAGGGCAAGTGCCATCCAAGCCTGGGGCTTGGAACAAGGGTTCTTATGCCCATCCTTAAATTCAATCAACGACGAAGCGTGCTGCCAGCAGGAAGCTGCTAAATAAAGCTGCTGTCAGTATAGAATCCTTATAGAAAGAAAGCTTTTCTAGAGACAATAAAGCCACTCAATCAAATCTATGCTCTCACAGTTTACCAAATGTTACAAGTTAATATATTATTATGCATGACATGGAAAAACATTCACTCCCCAATTCTTTTCATGTACTTCTGCTTACTGCTAAGTCATGGCATGCTCTAATAGCTCACTGTAAGATTAAGTGCTTAAATTTAAGTAAGATTAAAGTAACCATCATTAAAATATGCCTGAAACTATTCAGTTCCTCTGGGGTTTTTTTCAACCACATACACAACAGGATAAATTAATTATGTAGAACCTGATGGTACACTACTGGTAAATAGTCTCTTATTACTACTACTACTACTACTATTTTATCAACTACAACATAGAAAATGCAAAATTTCCTTTGAAATGACAGTAATTTTCACTTTGAGAGATGTCAGATTGCCTTTTCAGATGCTTCTTTGCATGTCTAAATCACTACAGAGGAATCCATTAGCTGCACAGACTGTATGTCATTCTGGTATCTCAGCAGGGCATAAAAAGCATTCAGGATGCAGACAGATGGTCTCTTGACAATGCTGTCTTAGTACTGGAACCTAAAAATACACATGTAAATTTTATGCTGAGCCTTTTAGAAATGATCATGTACCAGGCCAACTCAACATCTGTTTGTGCAGCAAATTCACATTCTGCATTTGCATGGGGTAAAGGACATTGGAACTGTGTCCATTTCTTTTAGAAACATACTTTAAAAGGCTTTCTGACTTCTTTTTGTTAGAGCATGGTGCCTGTTAAAACCAACTACATGGAGATTAATCGTATTCCAGGAAAAACAAGTTTCTCTCAGCTCTGAAATGATGTAATTTTTAATCAGCTCTTTTCCTTCTATCAGAACTAATCTCTGGGGTAGCCAGATGTCTGTTCACATTTTGCACTCAGAATGAATGTCAAAGTACATGACAGAAATCAGTACTTGCAGAACACAAGCGTCTACTTGATGGCTGGCCCAGCTGCAGTACATTTAAAACCTGACAGGCAGCAAGCAGAAGGGCTTCCTGAGTTTACTTCAGGTATGCTGAGATTGAGAGTAGCCCTGTGGAGAAGGACTTGGGAGTCTTGGTTGATGAGAAACTGAACATGAGCTGGCTTCAGTGTGCACTCACAGCTCAGAAAGCCAACCATATCCTGGGCTGCATCAAAAGGAGCATGACCAGCAGGTCAAGGGAGGTGATCCTGCCCCTCTA
>JANRGW010012919.1:0-62623 GCA_024733675.1 Psilopsiagon aymara
GGGTCAGGTGTCCTGTCTCTGCTTCCTCCCGGCTCCCCCTCCTCCCTGGCAGAGCATGAGGCTCAGAAAGTCCTTGGACAGACCAAAATGTACTAAGCAGTAACTAAAACATTGGTGTTATCAGCGCTGTTCTCAGGCCACATGTCAAAAACACAGTGCTGCACCAACTACCAAGAAGGAGAAAAATGACTGCTACTGCTGAACCCAGGACACCTCGGATCTGCCAAGTGGTTAAAATACCATCCCTCTGACTCCAGATGAAAAAATGTGACCTTACACAGATGTGCAGAAGAAGAAAGATAGATGAGCCATTGCTCTCCTGGGTTAGAGCAGTTAGAGATTCATACTCCTTTTCCAGCATAGGTGTAAAGCAGCTGAGCTATGAAATCCTGAATGTGTTTCACAGCGTTATTATTTTGCTGACTTTTTCCTCTTCTTTGGCAGAATTCAATTTTGTGTTCAGAGACAGCAACAGACAATGCCTCACTGAGATAGAGCAAGCCTTTTAGTTTTTCCATCCCTCCAATCCAAGCGGTAACAGTTTATTTCCACCAACGTAGGGTATCAAGTTTTAAGAACTGATTATTAAGTTTATCATGAAGTTTTGTAACTGACTGTTAAGTTTATTAAGTTTTAAGAACTGATTTCAAGCTGAAGATACTGTGAGTAGTTATAAACTTCAGGATTGCACAAAATCAACATAAGGAAAAAATAATCATTGTTACCTTGGAGACCCAAAATAGTTGACATTTTAGGAGACAATTGCTGTTGGAACGATCTAAATAAAATGATCTTCACTATTAAATATACATAGTTTTTAATGGAGCAATTCTGTAAATAAAAATATAGGCTCTTTAGAACTTAGAGTGTTCATTTCTAGAATAAAGTGCAGTTTTTGTTGTAAGAGACATTTGCATAGTGTGGAAAAAAGAACAAAACTCTTCCCTACTACAGTGATGCCATCTCCAGAAGGTGATTTTGAGAAAGTATGTTAAGAAATTGCTATGTATTGCTGGCTTATTTTAAATAATTCACTTAGAAAGTTACTCTTGTCTGTACAGTGAAGGAGCAGACTTACTCAGGAGGAGCAACAGCTTCCTGATATTTTATGAGAGCTTGAAGAGAATAAATCAGAAAAATATAGATGGAAAATCATGTAGACCTTTATGTTTCAAAAATCTGCACCTTATTCCAGAAAAGCTGCCTTTCTATTTGTGTTTCTACGTACTTTGCAGATTCTCTTCAGTTTCTTTCTAGTGCCTCTGACTTTGCAAACCTTGATGTAAAAGCATTACTGCAGAAGAGCCCATGCCCTTTCCTCCCTCTCTTCCAGGTGCATCCACAACTCAACAGGTAGCACCATGAGGACATCCCAGAGGTAACCTTCCTGCCAGCTAAGACACTGGAGGCAGTTCACCCCATGACTTCAGGAGGCAAGCACACAGAGCCCTTCATGAGTGCATTGCTCTGTTTCCAGGGCCCAATCTGACACGGTCAGGAGGGGTTTGCCATGCCTGTCAAGCACCGGGCTCGCTGCAGGAGGTGGATGCTAGCAGCAAGACAGCCTGCTGAGGAGCATGACCACCTTTTGCTTGAAGAGGCGGCTTCCGCTCAGCACGAAGAAGAGCAGGTCCAGGCAGCTGAGGGCAGTCAGGCTGAGGAAAACTTCATTGTAGCTTTCTAACTGGTCAAAATCAGTCATGTGCTGTATGTAGTAGGCCCTGAAGAGGTGATAGGGGAGGAAGCAAATGATGATGACACAGATGAAGATCAGGTTTTTCACTTGGGCCCAGAACTCTTGGTGTGACCAGAGGGAGGTGGAAAGTCTTCTCGACACTTTCACCAGGATGAAAATCTGCAAACCCAAGAGGATGCAAGTGATGCAAGCGACAGCTACAATAATGGCATGGTTCAAGGCTTTCACGCTCCCTTGCTGTAGTTCTCTGTGGAACTTAAAGCAGATTGTTTCATTGTATGAGCCTGAGCGTCCGTACTCCAAGCACAAGACCGGCACCACAAAAACCATGACAAAGACCCACACGGCAGCACTTGCTGCAATGGCGTGCAGCTTCCTGTAAAATTCCACCTTGTCCTTCCATTGGAAGAAGATAAGCCACCGGATCACCAGTGTGACCACATAGAACAGGAAGGTCAGGTACATGTGGACATGTACCATTGCACTCACTACTTTGCAAAATGTCATCTTGAATACCCACTTCTCTTTGACATAGTAGTGGAGGCGGAAGGGCACTGTGAAGAGGAGGAGGCTGTGCACAATGACCAGGTTAATGATGGCTGTAGTGGTCACAGACAGAGTGTTCATCTTGACCAGCACGAATGACATTGTGATGGACCCAATTCCACCTCCAGCAAAGGCAACTGAGTAGGCAGTAATAAGGATGACACTCGTGGTGTTGGTGTGAGTGAAGGCAGAGGAGTCGCTGCTGTTCCTGTTCTCTTCAATCATGTTCCTGAAATCTTCCTTGTACGTATTCTAGGAATGAAAGAATACATAAAGGCTGAGAAATGGTAAGAATGAGAGGGCACAGCTAAAAAGCCAGCAGAGCTTTCCACCTGGATCTTGCTCAACGGATAATCCTGGAATCTCATAGCTGATACAAGCTGCAACCAGTAGTTTTATCCAAACATCCTCCAGCCTTGAGGAAAAATGGCTGTGAAGCTTGGGCAGAGAAGCTGCTCTAGTCCTTAAGACATTGCTCGCCATACCCTTAAAATCAAGTATGAGTTAGTAATGCATAGGAAAAAGAGATCCTCAGAGAAATGACATGGCTGTGGTGGGTTTGATCCCTCTGTGTTGTTAGTTCTGTCTTCTGAGCATCTGTGTGTTTTAAATATCTAATCTAAACTAATCTAAGATTTTTCTGCTACTCGTCCATCAGTTTGTTTATTTGCAACACAAATCTGCCCTTCCCAGAGCCAGATAATAACCATATGTTGCTCTATCAAAGCTACAGATTCTGTGTTGCCAAGAGCTGAGTTTTGCACACATTGCAGTCAACTCTTTCTCCATGGATAGTTTGTCTAAGCAGGGGATCAAACACCACGGACAACCCCAGGCTCCATGGCCATCCTGCTCAGATCCTGCCAGTCCGAGTAGCCCGGGCTGTGCTGTCCTGGCTATTTCACATCTCATATGTAGTAACTGGGTGTTACAAAATGGGCTGTTCAAAAACGTTAGGTAAGGACATCCTGGGTTAGTGCAAACAAGCCTGCCTGTCCAGGGGCAGGGTTAGATGAGAAGTAATAGCAAATTTAGTAACTATGCTATATGCTTTTCATATGTCACTGCTTCAAAGAGGTATTAGATATGATTCTTATCATTCCAAATATAACTTCTGGTAGGATTTTTAGGTGCTACAAGATCCTGTAGGAGGGGAAAGTTCAGGAAGGGTGCTATCCTGAAGCATGTGTGCATCTGTGAAAGCATCAAGAGAGTGAAAGCATCAAGAGAATGTTCACACTAGAGTCACAGAAAAGAAGAAGGGAAAATTGGACAGTGCTGTGCTCTGCACTGTGCCAACTATACTGCTGCTGCTACCTGAACTGTAACTTCAAACTGACTCTGTATGTCATCCGCTTCACTGGTGAATCCCACAGCAGAAGGGGGGTTTTCCTCTGAGTGAGGTTCTGCAGTTCTGCTTTTAATACTGCAGTGCTGCTGACTTCACAGACTGGTTCCTGTCTCTCTATGTGTGGTGTTTCGGCTTACTTTGATTTTTAGGTGGCACATCCTGACACAAGTAGGGAGGGGAAAAAAGTTCTTTAACAGCTCTCTCCCCTGTGGAAAAGAGGAAATGCCCTTTACAGGTTTATAAACCAGTTTTGATCGCAGCAGAGTGGTTGGACTTTGGGGCTTTGAGCAACTCAGTCCCTGCCATGGCAGAGGGTTGGAACTGGATGAGCTCTAAGGTCCCTTTCAACCCAAATCACTCTGTAATTCTATGATGCATCTCATATTTTCTGTTGTTTCTTCACCCTACAGTAGTCAAGATCTCTTTATTCACTAAAATGTCAGTTATTCTCAGCTATCCCAATGCACCAAAGAATTCAACATGAATATAGCTGCCATGTCTCAAGTTGCTGTGTTGGTTGGTGGCACTTGCTGGCCTTTGCTGTTTGTTACCTGGCTAACTAATCCCAGTGTGTTATGAGAAGTAAACTGGGTTGCAATAGAAGAACCTCTTCTCCGAGATGCAGACAATTGGCACACTGCAGCTCTTGCATCAGAGACCATGCAAGTTCCTTCCAGTTCTGCTCTTGTTTCTGAGACACTGTGTCAGCCCCTCAGACACACAAGACAGAAGGGATCAGCAATAGCTGCTCTTCGGTTTCTCTGAGTTGTTAAGCTTTAATTTGGAAAGATTCTCTAAAAGATGGCACTGTTTTAATTTAAAATGCAGATTTAAGAGTTTAAAAGTGCCACAGCCCTGAAGGCAACACACTGGAAATGCAGGGCTGTGCTTGGAGAGGAAGGATCCCTTGTTGTCACCCTCTTTAGCCTGGCAGGGATGCTTGAGCTGGAGGCAGTAATGAACAGATAAGCAGAAGCCAGATAACTGATATTTTCCTCAGACATTCCTATTAAAGGGACAGAGAGAGAGACCTATTTCTCTCTGCAAACAAGCAGCCAAGGCACTGAAATGCAGGCTTCCTCAGAATTTTGCAGCCCTCGCTAAATCGCTGCATTATAATATTCTTATAATTTCTGTAGGAAATTAATCTTCAAAGAAAAGCTGCTGGCATCTATGATATGAGATTACCAGCCCCCAGTACTGCAGGCACCCCACTGAAATATCACTGTGTGATGGATACAGAGTGTAGCATGACACAGGGTGTGTTTCACAGAGGAAACGCTGCTGTCTGGTGAGATGCAGTTTCCTGTTGCACTGACACTCACATAGCTATAACTGACCTGAGATACAACTGACAGCTCCTTTGGCCATAGTTTAACAGGAGGCACACAGAATGAGAGTGAATGCAGCCATTACAATAGACTAATTAAGTACATGACATAAGGCAATACACTGAACCTGACTGGAAACATGAGCTATAGAAGTCTCCAAAAGCCAGAAAATACCTCACAGCAATGGAGAATGCTGAGAGCGGTGTCAAGCTAAGTAATGCCTTCCCCATGCTGCTTAGCCCCTTGCCAATGTCAGCTGGTGTAAGCTCCTGCCAGCTCTAAGAGCATTGCTTCAGTACTGAATTCAGCTTGGTTAAAACTGGCTTTTTAAGCTGTCTTATCATTACTTTCCATCTTACAGAGTGATTGCATCTGCATCCAGAGTTCCAGTCCAGTGTCCTCCCTTCTTGCCTCCTCTTAGCACAGGCCAGAGAATGTCATTTACAAACACAATCTGGCCCCTGACAAAATTTTCCCAGTGAAAGAATATTCATTCCAGCCTTCAGGAATTTGTTTCTTTTTTATCTCCCTGCCAATTATCCTCCTGTGGGGCGGTTTAACTAAAGAGAGGTGAACCGCATCTCCAGACAGAATTGGCACAACTTCAGCTTCCACGTATCACACATGCTTCTGGTTCTGCCTTCAGATTGAAAACCCTTTGTTAAATTTTGCCTTTCGCTATAGATACCCGGAGGTAAGTAGCAATAAGGGACCGAAGATACATGTCTTATCTCCATTGCAGTCATATCCGTGGCTCCTCACTGAGCTGCCTCCATCAGCACTGTGCTTCTATTTGGTTCTTAGATGTATTTGGCAGTGGCAAAATGTATGTTGCTATTTTGCACCTGACTTATCAACCCAGATCATCCTGCCACTGGATTGTTCCCTTTGTTGCTTCCTATTTTCATCAGTCATCGTTATGTTATATCAATATTATATCAATTTATTTAAAAAAACCCCTCTTGTCAAAATCCAATGTCACTGCTGCAGTCCCTGCCAAACAGTGAGCTCTGTATAACAGCATCTGCAAAATACATCACCAGTATAGTTCTGCTGAGGGACTTCACACAGCTCTTTGTGTGTTCCAACAGTTGGGGTCTGCAGAAGCAGCATTTACAGCCTGCACGCACCCAAATGAGATGTTTCATAGGAATTTGGAGGGGAAAAGAAGTTCAATTCAAATGAAAGATTTCCATTTTTGACAGATTTAATAAAACAGAAAAATGAGGGTTTGTCAGAGCTGGCGTTTCTGCACCGAGGTACACTGGGATGGAGGCAGATAGAAATAGCAGTATTTGTTTTAAATGTGCATTGCTTTCACAGACCTCCCCATTTAGTCTCAGACATGCTTTCTGTTGAGGGCATTGTAATTGCTTTCGATTTGCTCTAGTCCCATGCTGTGCTATGGTAATGGAGGCTATGCCACTGGAATAACTGCAGAATTCTCATTTAAACAACCCAACAACGCACACATCTGATACCTGGAGGACAAACATCTGCTCAGAGATTACAAATATGAATTATCACGTGTTGACTGTGTTGTCAATATTGACTTTTCAATCAACTTTTAGTGCTACCTCTACTTCATTCACTAGCCCATTGCCTCATGTCTTGCAGGCTGTGTCATCACTGATACTTTTTAGTTTAAAACCAATCTGAAGGAGAACAAATGGGATGGAAAACCATGTGCAATTAGTTCTCTTTGGTTTGAGGTCTTGGCTGTTTTCACACAAAGACAGAAACTATGGAACCTTCCTACCAATAATTATTTACTGCCCTAGCTATAAGTTATCAAAGAGAACAAACTTACCCTTCTGGTCTTTACAGAGATTAGATAACATCAAACACACACACAGAGATGGATGTAAACAAAATGAATTGCCTCCCAATTTCAGGAGGCAGTACAGAGCTCCAGGATAGCAGTATGAAAAAGGATGAAGCAATGTTTTCCTGTATGAGGAAATTACAAATAGCAATGATGAAAACAGAAAAGCTTCAAAATGTGTTAGAAATAAAACAACTGCACAATTGAATGCTTGCTTTTTGTCAAGTTGCAAACATGGTTTTGAAAGTCTTGCAAGCTAAGGGGCTTGTTCATTCTGTGTGTACTTACAGGTTAGAGTTTATCTTCACTCTTCAAGTGTTGTCGACTTGGCTTCTCATTTTATGGAAGCTCTAAGAACAAAAAGCAAAACACCTGATATTTTAAGGAGTCACTGCCTGAACCTATGGCAAAGCAACAACCACGACCCTCAGCTACGGCAGGGTAGGGCTGCCCATAAGCACAGAGCCTCAGGAAGATTTTTAGTTGCATTACAGGATCTGCTAGGCTGCAGCCATTTCTTAGCCATAGGAGGTCTTCAAAGCCTCCCATTTCCGAACAGTTGCATTTTTCTACTGCCTGAAATGATCAAGGTACAAAGGCACTCATTTGGAAAGGTCATTCCCCAGAGTGGAGGGGATCATTCAACAGTGTTTTGAGAAAACTGGGAAAGACAGGATCAACATGTGTCTGTTGTAACTGACTGTGGGTTTGGATATGGTTAAAAGTGTAAGGGATGAAACAAAGCTCACCCTGCAGCCCAGCACTGTGTCTCAGCCCTGCTTCCTGCCAGGATTGTAGCTCAGCATCCAGCTCTGGGACTCAGTGCCACTGCTGCACCATTGTGTGGTGCTGGCAAAATGAAACTAGGAGATTTTCATAGAAAAACCCCATTAGCCATGTCAGTAACCAAGGCTCAGCACCAGTGATGGTTGCTGTGTGGCGTGTGTGGTAAATGCTGTCTCACTGCAGTACTGAGTCTGTGTGAGGAGTCTGTGCCAAGTCACTTTTGCCCTCCTGCAGCTTAACTCTTTCCTATCAGAACACAGTTACGTTGAGTATCACAGTTTTGAAGGCAGCAGTATTAACATTCCACATTTACATATAATCTTATGTAAGAATATTTTAACTGACTACATCCTGTTGCTTCACATTTGGTTGAAGAAACCCAAGGGACATACTGTTCTGTGGTTCTTCATATGCCACTGGTATATGATGGGTTGTCTTCACATTTTGCAATGCTAACAGTAGCTGGCAGCTAAAGCACTGGGCAGATAACGTTAAAAAGTGATCATAATAGTAATGCATAGCTCTTACCTGGTAGCTCTCTGCAGCTGATCTCAAACCTCCGTTATAAGGTGAACATATCACTCTCCCCATGCTACAGCTAAAAAGCTGGAACCTCTGTGGCAAAGCCAGATATAAAGCTAAGAGAGATATCCTTAAACCAAGTCCAGTACCTTCTCAAGTTAGTCATGGTGGCTTGGCTTCTGTCTTAGCAGACAGGCGGTACATAGTTTGAGTAACTTTCATCTACTACCAACAAAATAGTACTTTTGACTCATATTTCTAACATGCCCAACTATTCCAAGCACCCAAATAGAAAGATATTCATAATCCACACAAGGAAAAATACTCAGCATCAATAACAGCCAAAAATGTTTTGTAGATAACAGGTTTCTTAAACTGTCGCTATCTGGGTTCTGAAGCAGCTGTGATTTGGGGCTGTCACCCAGGCGGTGCAAGGCATCCTACGAGTGAGAAATACTGCCCGTGACACAGCTGAAAGAACATTTTGGAAAACTACAGGGAGGAAAATACAACTTGACATTGCTTGCTTCACACGTCTTTGCACAGCAGAGATATCAACTGAAGCTTCTCTGAAAAGCAGTAATGTATCTGTTTAACTAGTATAGGGGTCAAAAATGCCCACTTTGCAAGTTATCACTAGGCATTATTACTCAAAAGTGCCTGAGGCAGAGCAATGTGAAGTCTGTTTCCCCTTCAGACTAATCTCACTCCCTTGCCCTCCTTCAGAAGCACCAAAATTGCACATCATTCCACACTGAAGTAGCGCACTTCAATAAAACCACCTCAGATTTCCATTCGGCTCTTGCCATAGTCCAGAGAAGGGCTACAAATAAACCCAAACCTAAATCCACATTGAAACCTGCGGCACTTCTTCCTCATCAGTGTGGGGAGGAGGGATCATAAATCTAGAACCCAACTGTTCTAACACAAACAATTCACCCTGCTTTCCCCATACCTACCCTGTTTTCTACTGACGCCGCTTTGGCCTCAGTGCTTGCCACCGAGGACAGGAGGAGCCCTTAGAACCGTGTCCAAAAGATGTCTGTGCAAACTCCGGTCTAAATGGACCTTTCTGAGAAGGTGTCTTTTTTAACAACTGCACACTTCCAACAGTCACCAACTTTAATATTATCTTGTTCTGCAGGATTTGACTAGTTCACATCTGCCACATGCTGGGGGGTTGTTCAGGATGTGCCTTTCATCAGGAATCCAGCACAGCAATTCACTCCTTATTAGAGCTTGTTCTCACTAGGACAAAAAAATTGAGGAGGGGAGCTGACTGACAAGGAGATGCATTACTCCTGCCATAAGGATGACATTAGGCTGCAGAGAATGAAATCATAGATGCAGTACCATGCCGATCCCATATGCATATGTGCCTTTTTGAGAAGAAATAGCCCTTCCCTTCACCTTGAAAAGTCAGTGCTCATCCTCAACTTTGTTTAAACTCCGTGCTTACCTCTCACTAATTGCCTGCTGAGGCAGGCAGCATATCGTAAGGAAGAATATTCTATTTAATATAATAAATCTATTGCTACTCACGCTCAAAATGCTTACTGCAACTGCTAATACTGGTTTATTCCCACATTGTTTATTTCATTTGGTTGCTGACTGCAGAGATAAAGCAAACTCTATCATGGGTTGTGTGGATAAAATCACTTTAATAATGGCCACCTTCATGCTGAATATACACATAGAGATACTTATGAAATCTGGTATGCTAAAATGTGCTGCCTGTGTTGGCAAAGGGACAAACCTCCCTGCATTAGTTTGAGAGTGTCTGCCTAGGAGCAGCACAGAAAGCAAAGTATACCTGTACTGCTACGTTGATAATGAACATACATCATATACTAAATATCAAAGATACCTATCAACCGTGTCAAATGCCTGGTTGAAATCAAGGTAAACGATGTCCATAGTGCTCTCCTCATCCACTGGGCAAGTTGTTTCATCGTGGAAGGCATCACAGAATGGCTAATAAAGTTGTTGCTGGTTTTGGCTGGGAGAGAGTTAATTTTCCTCGCAGCAGCTGGTGCAGGGCTGTGTTTTGGCCTTAATCTGAGAGCAATGCTGGTAATACACCGATGGTTTAGTTGTTGCTAAGTAGCAGTTACTCCAAATCAAGGACATTTTAGTTTCTCATATTCTCATATTCTATATTTCTCATAGATGCACAAGAACCCAGGAGAGAGCAGAAAGAGGACACCTGACCCAACCCAGCCAAAGGGGCATTCCAAACCATGGCACATAACTCCATGGTACAGAAGCTGAAGGGGGCTGATCAGGAGCCACCGGCCACTGCTGAGGGACAGGCTGGGCACGGGTCAGCAGGTAGTGAGCAATCGTACTGCGCATCACTTGCATTTCTGTTCGTGATACCTGCGCCACACTAAGGCTAAGCAGCATCTCCACTTACGGCCGAGACATGAAGCCTAGGGAAGTCCGGCTGCATTGTGCCTGTGCAGCAGTCTGTGCTACGAGAGGGCCCTCTGCCTCAACCCTGATATCACATACAACATCTGCGCTCTGTTTCTTCTCTTCAAGAAGCTTTGTTTTTAAAGCAGCTACTGCCTGTTTCACAATGAGAATTATGAACAACTTCTGTTCCCAAAGACACTTTATAGTGAGGATAAAGGATAAGGTAAGGATACTTACTGAGGATCAGCCAGATGTCATAACAATGTTATCATTATATGAATCTATATATAACAGTAACAGGGCTCCAAATATTTTATCCAGTTACTGGCACTGCTGGCTTTCTCACTTACAAAATGGTGAGCAGAATCTTCTCAGACTCGATTTGCTTCTGACAATCTACTTGAAAGTCCTGTTGCTTTAGATACTGAAACAAAGTGCAACCCTATAGCATATAATCATGTCACGAAGAAAGGGAAAAGAGACCTCACTCTTTCAACTGCTCTGAGCATCGCTTTCAAATACCATATGATCTGTGCAGTGGTTCTCTTAGAAAGATGAGTCTATGCTTGGCTCATCACCTGAAGAGCAGTACTGAAAGAAGTGATGTCTTTCCATGGGTGCTAAGAACACTGGGGTGGTTTAAGCTGTCACATAGTAAGATGCTGCTGCACAGCAGCAAGTGAATGGACAGTTATTGTGGAGTACCCGGTGCCCTTCAAACCTCAGCACGGTTTTTCCCTGCTCTGAGTTGTCTGTGTGCTTCAACTGATGACGCTATCTCAAAGATGAGAACTGCAGTTTGCAGGGGAAGCTGAAAAATCAAGTCTGCTACTTTCTGTCCTCTCAGCAGGGAGGACATGGAGCTGTGGGTTCACAGCAGGGGGAGAAAAAAGCTGCCACTGCTGCTACAGAGATAAAGACAACAATCCTGGTGCGTGATCTAAATGATTCTATGATTACCCAGCGAAGCGACAGAGTCCAGGCAGAAATGTACACATAGAGCAGCCTGCAGTTGGTGACACAGGTCACTTTTGTTGATGTACCTTCTGATCACTCACTTTTTCCTGACCTCCAGCCACTGCTCTGTCTTGTCTGACCTTACCTGTATTGCTCAGCTCATATTATTCTTTCCCTTCATCACTGGGAAAGGAAAGGAGCTGCTTGCTTTGGCTGATGGAGGAAAGCTCTGCAACATCAATACAATAAACCCTCCTGTCAGCCAGGATTCCTTTGTTGCCTTCCAAATGGCCTCCTGTACATGCTGAGCAACAGGAGAACAGGGCTGTACATTTCATTATCAGATCAGACAACCGGTGGCTAAGCCAAAGCTCCTTAAGAAGGGGACACGAAACCGTTGACCTTCCCCCCTTGCTGAGCTGTGTGGGTGTCTGAGAGCCTCAGGGAAGGTGTCTAAAAGCACAGAAGTGAAGGCAGAGCTGGCTACCCTCTGACTGTCAGAAGGACTCATGATCCTCAGCATCTGGGGTGGTTCTGGAAAGCTCAATGATGAGAGAGTGTCAAAGCCTATGCAGAAGTGAGCAGAAGGACCACAGAAATATTCTTCATTTCAAGACTGTCAAAACAAAGAACGCTGCTCTTGTCTCTCTGGGTCACGTTTTCTTTTAATACATTCATTTTCAGAAAGGCTTCTGCAAGTGTGGATGCTGCTGTAAAAGGAGCCCAGGCGCACTGCAACACTGACTCCTCAAATACACTTTTAGTCACCTTCTCCTTTGCTGCCACAGGTTTCTCAAAACCTGACATTCACAACTGCTGCAGCAGGCTGAAAACCTGAAGAGCTTTTAACCTCCATCCTCCAACGTTTCTGCCCAGCTTTGTTTAAGTTTCCCTCCCACCAGGAGCTGCTAAGCTCCATCCAGACCTGCAGCCTTCTCACTGGAGTTTATTTCCCTCCCCGTCTCTGAAGCAATGGGTGAAATACACCCCTCCACATGTCTGCCTGCAGTACATCTGCTGGGTTCCATTGCTGGGTACCGCTTACCTGTGGACTCTCCAGCAGCACAGCAGGATGCTCACCTCGCTCTGTGCAACTCCCCAGTGCTGCAGTGAAGAGCTGCTGAGGAACTGCAGCACAGCTCTGTGTCCTTCCTGGTTATCATCCACTGCACATAAACCACAAGCAGCTGACAGATGTCATGGGGCCATACGGAGGTGTTAGCGGGTTTTATGCACTCTTCTTCTGTTCAACATGTATCAAATATTCCTGGCTATTGCTAAATGCATCTGCTTGTAAGCGGTTGCAAGAAAAGAGGACTAATTGGGCTGAGAGGTGGAAAGCACTCGTGACAGTATGTGTGATAGTCACTTCACAGAATGGTTTGGGTTGGAAGGGACCTTGAAGATCACCTAGTTCCAAACCCCTGCCATGGTGGATATATACACACAAATATTCCTCTCCTATGGTGCAAAGGTCACTCAGCCTCTCAGTTGCTCAGTTAATACCTGAAAGGTGAATATATTGCCCTAAGGGCCCTTGAAAGAACTTTCCTTATGATGCAATGGTAAAATACCTGTAGCAGGGCAGCCCGGAGGGCTGAATGCTTTCTGGTACTCCTGAGATGCTTGTCTCATTATCAAATGATAGTCTTCCAAAGAGCTGCAAGGATCTGCTCTGAAGGTGCTTTTTGTACACTACCGTCTCTTTAGAAATTACAAGTACTGACTCGGTGTTTTTATAAATGAAGAGAATAAGGCATGCGAAAAGAAGGAAGTTTTGGCAGGGATCTGCCATGAGATTATCACGACCCTGTTCATTACACACTATTATTCCTAATTGTATCCATTTTATGTATCAGCTACCAGAAATCTGGCAGAACAGCACAAGAACACGCAAGGCTGCTGCTCTTCCTTCCCCTCCTTTAACTTCCAGATGTTGTTCTCTGTCAGTGGTGAAGCAGAATAGCTGCAAACCTGGCCATGCAGGAGGTAGCAGCACAAACTCCTTTCTCTTCAAAAACTCGAAGATGCGTTCCCAGGAGTTTCAGTATGAGTAATGAAAGTGCTCAGAATAAGGCCATTCTTTCTTCGAAGCTAAGGGGATATGTTTGGAGACTTTTAAATCCAAAAGATCATTAAACGTTCTTTTCTATCCCTATGTTAAGATTCTACAAGATAAAAGGCAATAGTTGGAGACAATAAATGCTGTCCCTGGCAATGTCCAACTGCTCTTTTTAGGGTTTACCAAGGAAAATATTGCTTCAATTACTGGTTGAGCTTGGAAAATTCCCTTGTAACTTATCAGCTCAATGTAAAAAAGACACAGTAATATCTTTCATCAAACAAAAAGCACAGAAATATTTTCATCTGTACTCAAATGAAAAACTAAGAAACAACGCTGAATTAGTCTCAACTGCGTCATAGCCCAGCAGTCCTGCATTACGTGTTGTGAAGGTAAGGCGTGAAAGAGTTCAGATGATTTCTTCAAAGCAAATCTGCCACTGAATCAGAATTAGACTACTTTTCTCCTGATGTCGTGTCTTATGCTTTAACCTATAGGCTGTATTTTGTCTTTCAGTAAGTCAGAGGGTTTTCAGAACTGAACTTTCCCCATTAACCTGTGAAATCCAGTAACCTCACTGCTGCCTCAAGCTAAAAGCAGCTATAAGGTTTTATGGAGCTGCTCATCCTCAGCACTTACATAGAGCATTAAATGTCACTGAGATTTGCTTCTTAGGAGAGTAAAGTTTGCACTTGCCCTGGGACTGTAGGTTTACCCTGGCTCTTAAAGACTGATCTACTTGCACAGCCCGAGGTCTGTGAGCAGTCAATGATGTTGGTGGCCACTGTTGCAGGTTTAGAGAAGGCTGGCATCAGGCACGGAACCTCCCCGCCATGCCTACTGTTTGCATCACAAAGGCTGGCAGCCTGCTACAGCATCTCCTGAGGCTGGATCCCTGCAGGCACAGACATGTCTCTGCTCCTGCCAGTGAAAACCATCCATCAGGTAGGTGGTAAAAGATACAGCAATAAGCCAACAGCTATTGCTCACCTGCTTGACTTTGGGAGTAATTTGTCCTGATGGCTTGACCGTGCCCGTCAATAAGTCACACCAGCAACCCAGAAACCTTCAACTGCCTCTATAATCTTTATAGGAGAAAACTTCCTGATTCATGCTATCACTTCCAGAGAAAAGCAACAGAACTCAACAAAGTCTCCCACAGAGCCATGGAGAGAGAGAAAATTTTAAGCAAATATGCAGTCAATATGGCATTTAGTTAAATTACATGACAATTGTCATGGCTTTTCTCATCTATTTGCTGGCCAGTTCTTTGCTCTTGATGCAAAAAACTCTTACAGCATAGCAAGGTGAAGATTAGGGATGAGAGGTAGCGATGGAGCAAAATGGGACAGGAAAAGGGTGCAAGGGCAGGTGTGAAGACAAAGTCACCATCACCAGAAGAGCAGCAGACTCCATCTCCTGACTGGGGGGTCTGTCTTTCATTCTCTTTCCTGCTCCTCCCAATCTTTTTCTTACTCTTTCAGATGAGAAATATTTGACTCTTTTCCAGCTCAATAATTACAGTCTTTGAAGGGTCAAAAGCTGTACAGAGAATGAAATAGAAAGCATCCTTGGCTTCTGCTATTGTGGTGGCTATTTTTGGTAGCAAGTTTGCCTATGGGCAGACAGAACTGGTTTTGAGGCCACAGTCTGTGTCTTGTACAGTGCACTAGGGTTTTCTAGTGTAGTTAATCAGTGAAATTGTGGTCAAAGTCATTGGTCAAGAGAGGAGAGCAAAGCAGCTCAGGCACAAGCAGGGCAGCTCCTCTGCTGCAGGAGTGTGTGAAAGTGAACTGGAAGCACAAGGAACTCCAAAGCTTGCTGTGTTGGGATCACTTTTTGTCCATTCCTCTCCTGGAACAAACACAGAAATCATGTTTGCTGGGAAGGTTCCCAGCCTTAAGCAGTGGGCCATGCCTTTGGGAACTGTCTGAGGTGAAAAGCTAATCCAGGGCATAAAACCGTAGCTATTTCTATCCTAGTTCAGATGCTGAGACACTGGCATGCTGTTGTCATGGTTGCCAAATCTAGCTTAAAAAAAAGGAAAAATAGAGGAAAATCATGTCTTTCCAAACACATGGAAGAAAGCTGAAGTCCTTCAAGCACTGTGCCTACTGAAAACAAGACGCAGAGATCCACTGTCTGAGCATTCATCTTTCTCTGAGCACACAGACTTGGAAACAACAGGGGAATTAAAAAAATACCATTGAATCCACAATGAAATCTCTCTTTGAAAGCTCCTGCTGAATGCAGAACAACAATGAAATCAGATGTAGGGGTTTTATCTTTTGCAAGCAAAATCTTTCTGTGTCAAAATATAAATGGCCATTCAGCTGCCCAAACAGGACAGACATCTGTACCGCAGGGCAGTCTTGCTCAAGTGAGGCTCTCTGCGTCTGGACACCACAAGCCTTCACCACCTTCTGGAGGACAGGAGAAGTGCCTTGTAAGTGATGTGAGCAGTACCCCAATCCTTTCACCGGGTGAAGTCCGTGGTCTGTGGAAAGCCAGTGATGTCTCAAAGGCAGAAAACAGCCATAACACATAAAGGAGCACAAGCAGAAAAAAGAAATTAGAAATAAAGGCATGAAGTCAGGAACATGACACCACTGAGACTGCAAAATCGGGCACTCAGGGAATGAAGACATTTGAGCAGAACAAAGCCTACTCTGTCTAGGTTTTCCTCAAAGCCAGCTTCCTCCGGTTAGCAGACAGCGTTTCCAGTTTGCTAAATCCTAGGAGGACAGAGAGGGGGAAAGGGCTGGCACTACAGCCATCAGCAAGCTGCTAGGGTTAACCAGACACATCTGGGATGCTCAGCCTGAAGGCTGTGCCTCCCTTATTTGCCTCGGTCACAATGTTTTAGTGAAGTTTCTAGGAGATCTGATGAATGGGAAGACCAAGCTGATGCTCTCTGTTGAGTCAGCTGAACATGGAGCCTCAACATACTGCATTTGAGGTGTAGCTGCTCAAATTGAAATCCTTATGGATGCACTTGGGGCTGGCATTCCGTGTGAGCCCCATAGCACGGGCTGCATTTTGTACGTTGCTGGGAGATGATTGCTGTCTGACAAAGCTCTGTCTGAGCTGGCGGTTGAGGTACAGCTTCTTCAGGGAAATAGCTCTTCCTGTTTTAAATTGAGCCAATCCAACACCTTCCTAATTACCTATGCCTCTTTTCTCACATCCTGACCCTTCCCTGCTTCAGTCAGTGACCCTCTGTATTACCCTGCCTATGGGAAAAGAGTCTTTGGACTTCACTCCCATTCCCTCTATAGCCAAGACGTGGCTTCTTCCTGTTTGTCTGAATGCCATTCCCATCTCTAAATCTTCTCAGAAGCAGATGCAGAGCCCCAAATATCTAATTTAAGGCAGCTATTGTGTTTGTTCTCCCTATCCTTTTTCATGCATTCATACACATGTGCATACACAAATACCACAATGTCTTGGTTTAGGCAGACTTATTTCATAGTCCATAGCTGAACATAGTTGAATACCAAATAGGTATATGAACTAAAAATAAACGCTCCCTGCTAACACATCGCACACCTACACAACTGAAAACTAATGGCATAATGCTTGCTAATGCTAATTAGCATAACAGCCAGCTTTATAGTTCCTGTTTTGCAGTCATAATAGTGGCCTTCTGAAGCAGACTTCAGTGTACAGCCCCAAATCATCCCTAGAGGCTGACGTGAAAAACCACATCTCTAAAATGCAAAGAGGCACAAAACCAAACTATAACATGAACCCTAAAGAGCAACAATGACAGCAAAACATTCAGCAAAACAACAACGAAATCATTCTTCTGTTTATAATTAAACTGAGAAATCCATCTGGGGACTACTGGAAATAACACCAGCTCCAGCTGGTCCGGCATGGGCTGCGGCAATGTGGTCCAGGTTACTGAATCTGTACATTAGCGTGTAGCACCACATCTAACTTTAGCATCTGTAGTTCCTCAGAGACCGTCTCTGGAAAATGACATCCTGGCTGAGCTGCCCACCGCAGGCCTCAGTAACAGCATGGCAAACAGAGATGTCATAAGCCAGCAGCTTGCTCTGTGAACCACCACAACCACAGCTTTTGCAATTTTTGTTGAGTTGAAAGTTTCGACGTTGCACTCTTCGATACAAGTGTGTGATTTAATCAATAAACTCCTCAGTTTATTTAGATTAGGATGTCCCTGTGGTTAGTCTAAGTACAGCTGTACAGCATAAGACACCATTTGCTGGTTAGCAAGAGGTCTGAGGTGGTTTGTTTCATGAGCCTGCTCATAGCCTCTTCCCATGTGAGAATATATCTGGCTTCACAAATATGCACCACTTCTAATCACCATCTTTAGCTCTGTGTGCAAGGCCTTGCAGGTAGCATCCTGCCTTTCCTGCTGTTCCCTGCACTGTTAATCCTTCTGCCTCTCAGATGCACTTTCTGGTAGGCCTATTGTGATGCATACTAAAAACCTCAGAACTCATATGATTCCACTGAGTCTGGCTCAAGGGAGGAGAAAAACTCCCTGTCTGGCTTTATAGTCCATTTGCTCATTAAAGTATATGACTGTCACTGAAGTTCTGGCATTTTTTTGTTTGGAAAGAGTTAACAAAGAGCAAACCAACACATTCTTACTCTTTGCTATGTTATTACTGAATGCTGACAGCTTTTTCAAGGCCCTATCTGCACCTGTTTCCCCTTTTGAGGAAAGAAAGTCCAGGGCATGTATTTGTTAGCTGGAGCTTGTAATTGAGTAGACTAATGATTTGATTGGCGTGATATAAGTCCCAATTTTAAGAGCACACAATTAACTTTAAGTACTAATATTCCCATTCAAGTCAGTGATTATTCCTTTGCTTAAGTGCTTTGTTGAACTGGGTCCTGAATATGAAGCAGCCCAGTGTGACAAAATTAATTGCCTCTCTGCCCAGGGAGCTTAGCTGCTTTGCTGACAGAACCAACACAGGGAAATTATATACACTGTTCTCAACGAGAACTGATAGAGCTGCTATGATTTTATGCCACCTCACTGTACCCAAAGGGCCTTGGGGCTTGGATGTGGCAGATACATCTGTAACCACGTTCTTCATCTTCTTCCCTCAGGGAGCGTGCCCCTCTGATCTTGGCTTCAGCTTTCCATGGCATGTTTTTCTTCATTTCTTTCTTATTTTGCTGTGGTTTGTCTCTGGCTTGGGTGCAGGGTTCAGTTTTGGGGGTATGTAAATAGGTCTGGCTGGCAGGATGGTGTGAAGGTGTAGGAGAGGCTGTTGAGGTTAATTCATGAGTTCTTGTGCCTGTGCTTTCTTGTCCACAGTGGTGACTTGGGGTGAAAGACTGTACAGGGGCAATGCAAGCGTGTCTCTAGGCCCTCTGCCTCTGCTCTCCTTTTGCTCCACAGCACAAGTATTTGCAGGATAATATAGAAGACACAATTCTGTAAGGAGCTAAGGTCATTTCTCTGCTGCATGGTCAAATTGAGGGGACCCAAGGCACATAAAGCAGTGTTTAGAGAGAAGAGATGGTGCGGGATGTCATCTGCCCTATGAGTAAAGTGCGAGTGTCTGGATTAACTGGGATTATCCTGCGTTTTAGAGGTGGTACCTAAGAGCATAGTGCTGTGTGAATCCTCCAGTATCTTTGCTCTCATGTGCCTTATTCAGTAAAAACTTGGGTTATGACAGAGTTTTCACGTTGCTGGATTGAGGTGCCTGCATTTCCCCCATCACCCTACCTACACCCCTGCTTCTTACCTCTCACCCCAGAGATACTCTTGTCCTTTGGAGTCAGAGGAGGGATTCTGGCTCTGTGCTTGGCTGTACAGCCACCACTCCTGCCCATAGACCCTCAAGGGGCTGCAGGCTGCCCAGGAGCTGCAGCACGCAGAAGGGCAGCTCTCCCAAATCTGCCCCTCACATTTGTCATCCTTGTCATGGATGCCAGATGAAAAGCCCAATCCATTCACTGTATAAGAAGGGCAGCAAAGATGCCTCCAAAAGGTGAAAATGAATGAATCCAGCAGCACTGAAATTAATATAAGACTTACATGGCTTAAAACAAAAAGGAAAGAACCAAAGAGGTCTGGGTTTGCCTTTTGCAGTTTATGGCAGTTGCTGCTATGGAATAAGTTGTATTTGAGACCAGCCTGCCTCAAAGTCTGAAGAAATCTGGTATTACACACATACCCATAAGAGCCAACCCACTGTGAGGTCTGTTATAGCTGAGGAATCTGGGACAGGAAATTATTAGCCCACCTGAGCATCTCATTCCAGCTCTGCAGGAGGTGGGACGTGTTCAGTTTTTAATGCAAAGCATCAGATCTTTCTGTGAGATGTTTTTGTGGAAAAAGACCATTTTCAGATGTGACTTTATCTACAGAGGGTGAAGAAGGATCTCAGCACAATGGTTTCCAGTCTTCCTGATGAAAACAAGCTGCCCCTCAGCAAAATCACGTATTGCAGGGGGAGAGTGCAGCCTGAGCAGCCTCCTTCTCTATTGCATCTTGTAGAACAAGCAGAAAGCCAACAACTTTTAGAGTACTGAGCATAAAAAAGTGATGAGGTGGACATCTTCCGGGGTCACGTAGGGTTGAGCAGAAGCACAGTCACTTCCCATCCTACTCAAAACTGACCGAGATCTTGTCAACTTCCTGCTCCTCCTTAGGCTAAAATAAACACGAGATAAGGTTGTTCCCTCTAGGTTTTGGTGCACCTACTTCTTGGCCAAGCCAGATAAAGTGCTCTTGTTCCTGCCTTGCTTATTCTTATGTAGTCAGAAGCGTGATCCTTCACTGACCTTCTAATTCTGCAGCTTTCCGACAACACTTGTGCCTCCAGGGACTGAGATGCAACAGGATGCTGCGAGCTTCACTTCTGCAGCCGTCAAGAAAGAACCAAAGCGGCAGACAAAGGAGGTAGGACAGAGGCTGCTAATGGGTCAAGGACCCACAACCATCTCATAGTGCCTGCAGCTAATTCATGGTGAGATCATGAGCACATCTCTTGTGTTCCGTGGAGATGACAGAGTTTTTCTGGGTGATTCAGAACTGCTTTCCCCCTCTGTTTGAGGTGCTTTCGGGCAGACAGGGGAGGGAGCACACATACATTCACACACTGAAATAATTACCAGCACCATCTTGGTAAACGAAAACTTGCAAGGTCAGGTGATGCTCTACTCTAGCTAATTGCAAATGAGGGATAAAACAGGTTTTATTTATGTACTTTCCAAATCCCACGAACTTAAACAGTTGAACAGTTAAATACAACCAGAAAATGTGGCCAAAACATGTTTTAAGGTACTTGAGGACTTACCCTGAAATCAGCCTTTTGTTTTTCCAGCGCTCTTAAGTGACACCTATTGTCATCTTAAATGTTTCAGGCATGTTTGGAAAATGAAATCATGCCCTTGGTCCTGCTGTTCCTGCAAAGACACATCTTTAGAAACCTTTTCATTTCTGTGCAAGGCTGTTTTACAAGCAGGTCTCACAGGGGAACTTTCTGTTGGCTTGAATAGAAGCACACAGGTCTAAAGCAACAAGAGCCCTTGTATAAAGAGAACGGAGACAAAAAAACCCCACTCTCCACTGCATTGTTGCTCTAATAACATGTCTTTTATTTTTATCTTTTTTGACATATATTTGGCTTTAATTTCGAGATTTCTACATTCCATGAGTACAAACCCATTCAGCGTCAGCAGGTTTCGCACTTGGAGGACTTCAGTCATTTGAAGGCGCGTAGTTGAGTAGTAACGTATCCTGCTATTGATGGTTTGAAAGAGCCTGTAGTACAGCCACTTCACATGTTTTGACTTGATTTACAGAAATGCCCAGAGACCCCTTTTTCCCAAGGGCTGGTTAACTGGAGCAAAAGCATCTTCTCTGGGAAAGAATGCGAGTGAAAGACACACTGGTTGGCAATAAAGCCAGCACTAACCTGTGGTATGCAGGGTCCTTAAGCAGGGACAGCATTTGGTACACACCAGGTACTTTATGTGCATAAGGACCAACCCAGTTCCTCATCCAAAGGCTTTGCAGTTTAACCACAAGCACAGGAACACTTAAGAGCTGAGTTACTGCTATTGGTAAAAAAAAGCAAGAGGATTTTCTGTTTCCTGTTCCACTGGCTCTTACCCAAGTTGCTATGTATAACTGCAGTAAGAATGGGTTGTAGACTGAACACACACACACACACACACACACACACACACACACACACACACACACACACTTCATCTTCTTGCTTGTAAAACAACTGTAAATAACTGCTGCAGTAAGGATTTGATTCCTTATTTTCTGATAGAAATAAAATTGAATGGCACAGTTAACCTATTGAGAGGTAATGAGGCATGCAAAGCTTATGGCACGTGACTTGTGTTTGGTGTCCCATGTTGTTAACCTCGTGTTTAGGGCCAGGTGTGGTGGGGTTTGGAGCAACCTGCTCTGGTGGAAGGTGTCCCTGCCCATGGCAGGGGGCTGGAATTAGATGAGCTTTAAATTCCTTCCCAACCCAAACCATTCCATGATTCCGTCATTCTCCCTGTGCCATATCCTGCCCACTCTCACCCATTGCAAACCTTTTTCTCATGCCAGACAGCTTTGCAGGAGCTGAAGAGATGGCTGGAAGAAAAGGAAAAAGACCTCATAAAGGTACTGAAATGCTCTTGTGAAGAAAGAAATAGGCATGAAGTGTGAAGGGAGAGTGTGAGAGTTGACCACAAGGTTATTAAGAACCGACTGTGAGTTTGGACTTGCCCTGCAGCAATGAAGACAGTGTTGGGGTCGCTGCGTGATGTGCAGCTCTGCCCAGGCACAGGCTCACTGAAGATTTTGCTGCCTGTCATTGCATGACTAAACTCCCGCCGTCATTGCTGTGTCTGAGTGCAAGGGTGCCTGACAGCAGGCTTTCAGACAGGTCAGAGTGACTTAAAGCTTGTGGGCTTCTGAGTCTGATGCTGCCCAAAGTGGATCGCAACTCGTTATCTCCCAGAGCACTCAGTTGTGCATGAAGAGAGGCACTTGATTCACCTTTCTTTCACAAGTATCAGCTGGCTACTGACCAATTTTCAGCCATACATTTCTTGATCTCCTCTTTGATGGGCATAATAATGACCCCGCAGCAACAGGCTTTCTTCTGGTTTACCACAGGAGCAAATAGAAGCATGTGTGGTAGCTGATGCCTTCATTTAATGTCCCTCCAGTGGAAGGTGCCACGGGCTTCTCAACACAGAGCTGGGATTTAAATTAGCCTTTCGGAAACAAAATCTTCCATATTCCATCATCCATCATAAGACTCTGAAAAGGCACAGTGCTAAACAAACCAGGCAATTTTGATGTAAACATTCCTTTTCCTGCCTCCTCCCCTTGAATGACTTATAGTTTCTTTTTGTTCAGTATAAACAAAGGAGATTATTTTGCTCCCAGCTAAACAATCAAATGCAAGCACTTGTCATAACAAAGTCTCCAGCAAAGTCCTGAAGTGGTGCATTTGAATGGTGCGCTGTGATTTCATGCTAAAGTACAGAAAACCAACACTTCTGTTTAGGAGAGGTCTCCACAAGTCAAGTCAACTTGATTTGTGAGTCAGTGGAGTCACGGGACCACAGAATTGTTCAGGTGAGAAAGGACAATGGCGGGGTGCCTCTGGTCCCAGCTCCCACCCAAAGCTTAGGGCAGGTTGCTCAGGGCTGCATCCAGCCGGGATGCAGTTCCCTGGGGGATGTGGTGTCCACAAGTGGTCTATGGAGAGCTGAACTGTGGGGGACAATCCCTTCCCTCACCTACAGTCCCTACTCCTGTCTGTAGGGGCGAGATGCTGATGGTCTCCATCACTGCCAGGGCACACTGGGGGCTCACCTCAGCTCCTGTTCTCCCACCCCCAGGCCTTTTCCACACTGAGGATGTTTCCCTGCCCAGGGTGTTCTGCATCCCACAAGTTACTGAGCTCCCTGACCCTGCATTTGCAGTGGCAGAAGAGCCAGGACACTTGGCTGATGTACATAATCTTGTCCAAGACTGTAACTGCACAGCCACAATTTCTGGGGCTGGAAAGGCTGTCAAACACAGTGTGATCACATAATCCTCACTCTGACCACTGTTTGATGGACAGAAGGTGCTGCTTTGTAGCTTTTTAATAGTCTCTTTACATTGAAAGTTTAAGCAACACACAGTAATAGTTTTCCCCTAACAAGTTATATGTTATTTTGTTGATTTTTAGGAAAAAAATGAGATATCAGAAGAAAAAGGGTTAGTCATACAACAAGACAAAATCCTAGAGGTATGGCATCTTTTTGCATATCACAGTACATGCTCTTTCTTCGTTTAGACCAGCACCATTCTATAATGAGCTTTAAAAAGGTAATTACAAGGGTGTCAAACAGCCAAGTGATAGAGTAGAATATAATACAGGTAAAGGTGTGGAAGCAGGTCTGCCAGTAGTGCCGCGAATACAGAAACAATGCAACACCACAAAGGTTTGGGTTAGAAGCTTTGCAGAGAGTAGTCTGCAAACCAGTAACTACAGCTTTATGATGAATGACCTTGTATCATTGGGAACATAAATCATCCAGAGAGTTACTGCAATACAAAACCAATACGAGGGAAGATTCCTATAGATTTCTATCCCAGCCAATTTGGGAGAGCAGAATACGGTGCTGATCTCAAGCTAATAAGCTCTGACTTGACTTGTATTGCACACCAGACCAAGGGACCAACACTAAGATTGTTTGCTTTTCTTTCTGACCTTGTAAGGACATGCAGATAAAAATAAGCCGCTTAGAAGGACAGCTCAAGCATGCTGAACTAATTGGGCTGTAAGTATTAGCAATGCTCTCTTTTCTGGGTTTCTGCTTTTGTAGTATGTGGAATGCTTCCACATCAGCTGTACCTGAAACATGTGTTATGGATGTTAGCTAATATGCTTTATGCAGCATCAAACAAGCACCTCATATTCACGTCAAACAGCTTCTTTTTCTGTCACATAATCACCCAAGCATAGACATGCAAACGAAGCTCAGATTTGGAAAGTCTCATCTCTCCCTCAGCTGATGCCAGCACTAGCTTAGCTTATCCTATGAAGACCAAAGTTGTGGGCATATCCTGGTTATTAATTTCAGCTCTCTTTCTTAATAGCCTGCACCAGGTTCCTATTATGACTTTACAGAATAACAAGCAAAAGCGGCAGCTTGAACAATAGCAGCAACAGCAGCAAAGCCTGCAGCTACACAGTCATTTTCTGAGCAAGTTCTCTCTTTTCTTGGCCTGAATTCAAGCACCATTAAAAACATGCCCTCCCCTCACCTCACTACTGAGCTGCAGTTTCCTTTAAGTAAGGAGGTTACGCAGAATCTCTGTATTTCAGAACAGTGCATTTAAGTACAGGGCCAAGCCCATGTGGGTCCAAGCATCAGGCTTCTCACTCGTGTTCTTCCTCTTCCCAACTGCTCTGCAATGCAGAACTCCTCTAGCTTCAGTAAACACGAGGGGTTAAATATTCCTTCTAGCAACCACTCCCAAATTAAGCACAAAATATGAAACGCTGGCAGTGAGTATGAGCCCCGTCTAAAAACTCCTCTATCAGTTCGGTGAAGTGATTTGAGATTCAGTTTTGTGCTCTCTGGGTCCTGGAGAGAAGCGCTGTGTAATGACATTATGTATATACAACAACCAGTTTAAAATAATAAGGATTTTGGAGAAAATCTGCTGTTTGCAGTAATAGGGCTATCCCCACTCTTGAGGGGCACAACAGATCCCCTACCTTAATTACCGTACTGTCTCCATGAATCAAAGTTGGAGGAGACGATAGGTGACAATACCACACCCTTTTTCCTACCTTGCTAGCATGGTAGCACACTTGATGGGAGAAACCCAGCAATACTAATGTTTTCCCCTGCAATAAAATATCATTAGCTCTGTGCTGTTGGTATGCTTTTTTGGAAGCTGGATGTCCCCTGACGCCATGCTCAAGGTCATTGCTCATACCTAGTCAAAGCAAAAGGAAATTGAGGTCCAAAATGAAATACAGCAACATGTACCTTTAGAAGGAAGAAATTAAAACATACTCAAACTCAAAATGTGAAATTTAAGATGGGGAGAGTTGGGAGAGGGGGAGAAAGGAAATATTTCTTACAAAGTCCTCAAAGGAGCTGCTTGGCTTTGCCATCAATCTAGTCTTCACTCTTTACAGTGCTGCTGTGCAGTACTTTTTAATGCAATCACCCTGGTAAGGAAAAGCAGCAAGAAACTCTTCGCTGCATCACATATATCTGTTAGGTAGCAGCTACTCCTCATCTTGTAGCTTTATTGTCTTCATTATTGATCATTGCTTGCAATGAACAGTCATCTCCAGTCTCTGGTGATGTTATGTTTCTTTTTGCTCCACAGCCCACAAGGAAAGAAGGTTGAGAACTGCCCATGCTCTCTCACTCCAAAGGTAGCTATGGTGAAACTGGTAAAAGAGAACTGCCCTGCTCCTCCTACCCCTGCACTTGCAGGACCTCCTCCAGCTCCCTTTCTCCCAAGCTGGAAATGTCCTTGTTTAATCAGACATGACCCATCTCTGAGGTTTTCAGCCCCAGTGGTTCCTTGTATCACTCAGCTTCTGTCTCAGGCTCACCACTCCTTGCTCAGTTTGGGCACTTTGTGAGCTCTTTTTTATTCTTCAGTGTTTGTTGTCCTACAAGTGAGGAACCATTTCAAAGTGATTCGTATCTCTTCTTTCCCTTTCTAGATCCAGAAGTCAACTGGTCATCACCTAAGAAAAATCAGCTTCTATTTTGGGTAGGTAAAATACTCGCAAACCACACACATTTGGTGTGTTACATCTGGAGCACCATGGAGTCAAGATTATTCTGACTAATGCTGGAACCTCATGAGAGAAATAGTGCAAGCGGGGAAGAGGATTGAGATGCAAGTGTAGAGCTGAGTGTGTACTAACTTAGTGGAGCAGCAGATTGAAGAAATTAGGGTGCAAAGTCTGTTCTGGCCCTTGGGTTACATTCCATTAGGAATCACTCCTCTGCCACCTCTGACAATGCATCATTTATGTGCATGCTGGCAAATGTCTCCTTCTTCCATCCTCATGGGGCAAGGGAGGAAGGTTTGAGGTCTGAGCACACGGTTCTCTCCTCCTGGGTGCTCTGTTATCAGCCCTCCATTAAACCACCTCTCTGCCATTCTCCCCGGATGGATGCTGCGGGGTTGCTGGTGGGCTTTCACCTGCCAGGACCAAAGGAGCGTGGATTCATTGAGTGCCAGGAAAAGTGATGCCCTTCCTCTCTTTTCTTAGCCTCAGTTGAAGGTAGTTTGAAGAAAAGGAGGTATTTATGGGTAAACACTTTTTTGTATTTGGCTGTCCTTGTTTCATCTGTTGACCTTCTCAGAAGAATGGAAGGATTTCAGGAAGTAATAGCAAAGTGTTATACATCAGTATGCTTGGATGGGGCTTGGAGCAATCTGCTCTAGTGGAAGGTGTCCCTGTCCATGGCAGGAGGTTGGAAGTGGATAATGTCAAGGTCGTTTCCAACCCAAACCATTCTATGAGACAATGGATGAATCCTTCAGTTTGCTGCTTTGCGGTCCAGGTGCAAGTGCTGCTGAAGCTGTTCATAGATTATTTCATGAAGGCTGTTGGTGTTAGTAAGCAACCATTGCTCATTTGCTTTGTCCCCTCCCACCACTCCAGCACCGGCAGGAGTTTCTTCCAAGTTATATTTGCCTTCCTGTGATGGTCTTTTAGTGCCTCCATAAAAAGAAAACAACCTACTGTTTGCTTCTGTACGGGAGGAAGCCTTGAGAGGATTTTGCAGGCAGTCCTTCAGAAAACAGTTCAATTGTTATTTTCTCTCCGGAGGACAGAGAAGCATTTTTGCTATTTCACAGCCAAGAACAATTAGCAGGTGCTTATGTCTTGTCTCATTTGTGGAGCTTCATTTCCATTTAAATCTGCGCATTTCAAAGTCAGGAAGCTGTTCCTGCTAACACAGTGCATTGGTCTGTGGGAGTAATCTTCCAGGAGAAGCAGGTAGAAGCACTGCAGGGCTTGTCTGAACAAAGCAATGGAGAACTGGTATTGACCAGGGAGCAGGCAGGGCTCACAATGGACCCTACACACTCCCTACATCACCTCAGGCAAATTTCTTCCCTCCAGGCTTCAGTTGCCCACCTCTAAAATGACAATAATATTTATTCTTCTCTGCTTTGTGCCACCCTCATGAGTTCACAGCACAAAACCTCTGGGGGCAAGAGCCATTGTTAAGCGTCAAACACTTGCAGAGGACAGACTCAGTGGTAATATTGGCAGCAAGGAAGGAAGGATTCTGCTTTGACCGGTGCAACCACATTCGAGATGAGATGCCCTATTGGTTTTTAATACTCCCAGAGCTTTAGAACTGTGTCTGGCTTTTCTCTGTGCATTGTTCCGTCTCTCTTGTTGCAGGACCTTTTTGTGGCTGTTGGACTGGCTCTTACTGAACGCTGGCCGCTTGTGCATAACACTGGCCTTGTTTTCGAAACATGTGCCTGGTCCCACCTGCCTAGATTGGGTACTGAGTGGAATCTTCCACCAGTACAACAGATGGATCTTATGGCCACATTAATGCCAAGACTCCACATAGATTTCTGTAGGGATATGATATTGCTTCTGGAAAGACCCCACGCTTGACAATAAAGCAATCTGGATGTTGAAAGCATGTGATAATGTCTGTCCTTCCTGTGAGAACTGCTCTTCAGGGGCACAAACTAAAGCCCATGTATCTCAGCAAGAGGGAGTATGCTTAAATGCATTTGGCTGTGTGCTGTTGGAGGTGGGTCTGAGGTGCAATACTTGCTTTAGCATCCACACTCTGATCTACTCCCCAAATCCCTGAATGCCTTGCCCCCATCAGCACAGGCATGAGTGTGGGAAATCTGTAATTAGATCTAAATAGGATCTTCTGTTAATGAAAATTGCAATGACCTCATTATCAGCAGAGCAGTGATAACCGATGGGAGCTGAAGCTTTGTCCTAAAAAATGCCTCTCGCCTGACTCAGGACCAGTCTGCTCAGTGGATAAAAATGTCAGCCCAGCACCTTGCTGCCTAATGACAGAAGTCCTGCAAATGGCCTCTCTCACACACACAGGGCAATGCTATGGCACAGCCACAGCAAGCCCCCCATGAAGAAGATGGGGTTGCCCCCTTTGTTCACCAGGTAAGGACTATCTGCAGCTGTGCCAAGCCCTTGCAGGAACCTGTCTTACACAGACCATGTGGGAGAAGGATGCAAGTTTCAAACACCCTGCAGAGGCAGAGCTCATCAATATGTCTTCATGTGCTTCACTGAGTAGTCAGGCCTTCCCCACCCACTGCACCACGAAGGACACCTTGAGCAAGCTCTTACTGGTCCCACAGGACATGTCTTTGTGGATGCTTAAGAAGACTTCAGTGCAGCCTGCCTTCTGGGCTTGGCTGTCCTAAGAGCCATCATGTCCTCATTTTCTACCCTCCAGAAGGGCACTGAGCACCCTCCGTCCTTGAATCACCTTTGGAAGTGGAGTGATCATGATGGAAACCGTGCTACCTCACAATGACACACAAGTGCTGCGCAGATTGCATGTTCCAGTTACAAATTTCCGAGGCTAGCCTCTGAAAGGAGACTGGGATGGTCTCCACACAGTCTGTGCCTGCTTCTGAGCTTGGAAAAGGCGTCTCAGTGCTCCAGCAAGCATCAGCTGGTAGCTGTATTGCCAAGTCTTGCTGACAGCGTCGTGCTCCCTGAATCTTCCAAACTCAGCAGCCATTGCTGCACAAGAGCAGAGGGGGAGAGTCCTGCCTGGCCATCATTGCTAAGTCATGCGACAATGAATTAGAGCTGTTGAAGATCAACATAACACAGAAAATGGTTTTAACTTCTTTCTCACGTTATCTCCTACTCCAGATATTTTTGCTCTTTTTCACAGATTAGGAAGAGCATGAAAACCACTCTTTAATGAGACAGTACCTTGTAGGGATGTCTTGTCATATGCAAAATTGTCTTTCATAGTGAGTACCTACTGTGAAAAAAGACCTGAAACACCAACAGCTGGGAAAGGAAACACATGTAAAATGTTTATGAGGGAGCAACAGTGAGATGAAAGCAAAGTAGGGTAGCAAAAGGTGGATGCTGAAACCGGACATCAGTACCTTGAGGGACCATAGGGGTAGATCCCTCAGTATCATGAGGGATCATTTGGGTTCAGACCGAATTGCCTGGCAAATCCTGCCACATTTCTGCAACTATTTCTCTCTGAACCAGGACAAAGTATTCTGAGGAGGGTGGGGGGAAAGGGGGGTGTGGGATGGGACCTGAGCACGTCATTGGAAGACAAATCCTTTGAAGAGTGCGAAAGAGGTGAACTGCATCAGGCTTGGGAAATCCTCTGAGCTGAAAATAGCTGGAGGTGAGGACAGTGCTCCAGGGAAGTGCCATATATCTTTGTCCTATTCTTACTTTTCCCTGGACTTCTTACGGATATAATTCTAATGCGTTCTGCATACTAGACATATTTATCAGCCCAGTCCCAACAAACCCCACATTTTTCTCTACTCCTGCCCCCCCCAAATCAGGTCACAGAATAAAAATATATGGGGGGGGGGGAGAAGGTAGTTGAGGGAACAACAGAAAAAGGAAGAGAGGTGAGAGACAAAGTGGTTTCAAAGGGGACAATAGGGTCTGACTGTGGCTTTATGCAAGGACCACAGTCGCAAGGGATGGAGTGCCCAACAGGAGCGTACAAACCACCCCCTGGCAGGGAAGATGAACCCTCAGAGCCAATGAAAAGGGAGAAAAAGGCCAGGACAGGGCCTGCAGCAGTCGCATTGCTGCTGGGTGGTGCTGTAGAGGCCAGGCTGTGTGCTGCTGGGGCACAAACACTGCCAAGGGTGCATGTGTCAGCAGCTGTGGCTTTGCTGCAGTCCCTTTTGCTGGGTCTTGGAACATCAGTGATGACAAACAAATCGAAGCGGCCCTCAGGACAGCACGTTAGTCAGCAAATGAGCCTGCTGACAAGTAACTCGGTGGAAATGCAGCATTTCCTTTTTTTCTGCTGTGTGGATGCAGATACAATGATGGCTTCCAGTTTAGATACTTGTGTACGTTGTCTGCGATGGTACCTGCATGCCAGTGCTTCCCGGTAGAAAGCGCAGCACTGATTTATCAGGTCTTGTACAAGTGCAGTCCTTGTGCTTGCAGGCACAGATATTCAGTTATGGCCAGAGAGAAGACGGAAAGGAGGAGTCCAAAGAGGAACAGGAGGCATGTTGGCCCTCGGTTTCAGTGGGCTACAGGCCCAGGCAGTTGCATTCATTATCTGAATTACTGGAGAGTCTGGAGGCTATAGGAGTTAACACCAGTGATTTCCATATCAAAGGGCTTTCTGAGGAAGAACCAGAACAGACATTTCCCTCTCTGACTGTTTTGGGGGCTTCATTTTCTTTTCCTTTCAGAGATCAGAAAGAGTAACAGCTTAATCTTCTTAAAGAAGCCTTGATAATTTGTTAAGCAAAGATCTGGCTCTGGGATGAGGTCCATACCTTACCTCCAAGGATGGCCAGCCTCAAGTAAGCAGGAAATACTCAGGTTCAGAAATAGCAAGGTTAAATAATTTTTGTCATTTTCAGGGGAAAATTGCCTAATGTCTTCTAAAATATATTATACACTCAGTGTGCGTTAACTTAATTGGTTAAAACTCAGAGCACTATACTTTACAGTCTGAGCCACACCATCTGCTTGTCTCCCTGCTCAGTGCCCTAAGCATATGGCCAGAGAGAGCAGATTTCTTTTTCCCTTCTCTTCCATCTCCTTTCCTAATTCTGCCTAGCCTCATTACCTTAGATTTCCTTACACTGAATTTATGTGCAGGCCCTGTTTATTTGCCTTCTCTCTTAATCTAGCTGTGTGATGCTGAGCATCATTTAGGCTGGTCTGGCAACTCCATGCTCTGCCTTGTCAGAAGAATAATTCACCTTAATGCACATACATTCTCCTCAATGATGATTTATAGGGAATCAAATTGGTCCTAAGGATGTTTTTGTGTCGCTTTACTGCCTCTTTCTCCTCACCAAGGACCATTTTCATGTCAGTTCACTCTTCCATTTCCCAACCTGTATGTGTAATTGTGGTGATAAAGTAAAGCTGTTATCTGCCAATAAAAGTGGCATTGAGCAGCCTGGGTTTGCACTGTGGTTTGGTTGGTTTTTACTAGATGGTTCTTCACTTGAAACTCCTTGAATAAGACCCTTTCCATGCTAAATAACAAGAAAAGCACTCTGAAGAGCAATATTTTTCCTAAGACCTCATTAGTTGTGTTGGTCTTCAGGTGTGCATCCCTAGTGGGCAGATCTCTCTCTTAGCATACATATTAACTTCAGTGAGAGGAAGATACTGTTTCTACCATTCTTGCCTGCAGGCAGTCTGGCTTCAGTGCTGGGTTTCTCACTGTGGAAAACTTCTTGAGCTACAGCAAATCAAAACTCAATGAATGCCCAGATATCTGTATCTCTGTGGTGGTTGTAGTGAAGAAAACCTCACCAGCACCGTGCAACACGTGCTTCCTTTTAATCTCTTCTCTGAACCTGTCCTTTCTACAGAGACCTTACCAGAGCAGTGGGTTTGGTTGACACTTCCTCCCCCCTTGACCCATGCAGAGCTTCCATCTGGGTTTGTGTCCAAGCCAGGAAGCATCACAGCAGCAAGGCGTTTTTCTGATGCTGGTCTAGTGGGCATTGCTCATGGCTGTTTGCGCAGAAACGTCGGAATGGATGCCCACAGGGGCGTATCAGAGCAGGGCTACTCACAGATTACTGTGTTTCTATGCAAAGCAGTTCAGTTGCAAGGAGACAGGCTTGTCCTGCTTAACCATGTTCCCAGCACAAACTGGATATCTTCTCTTTCTGTGTATAATCCCTGCCTAAAGGGAAAGAAAGGGCTTTGCATAGCCCATTATAGCCTTCATCACAGTGAGGTGTGCAAAATATGGGATGGAATTTAGATCACTGGGTTTGCTTTAAAGGAACTGCTGTTGTGGTATTTCAGGTCTGGCGTCAACCAACACAGCCCAGCAAAAAATCAACAGTGTGGGGAGAAACAGATGTGCCAATGTCCTTAACAGGGTTTTCTTGATAAAGGGAGGTTTAACCTCAATTGACTTATCCAGATGCAGCAAGGTCCCGTAAAATAACAACTGCCTCGACATGCAGCACAGACTTGGTGTTTTCATTTGAGTTTCACTGGTGACTCAATCCCAGAGTGGAGACTTGGGAGGCAAATAAACCACCCCAATTTGGAAAGAAAGACAAAATAGTAGGAAACTATGGGGATAGCTTTCTGCTTTCAGGGATGAGAGCAGTTTTGCAGCCTTTCACCAGCAGAGTAGGGAAAACTTTGCTGAGAAACCATTGACACGACTGCCTAATATCTGTGGACCATTTTGCATGCAGTAGGGAACAATACAACCGAAGCTGATGTCCAGCATAACAGCCAGGAGCATTTTATCTCCCTGGTATGGGAAATGCTGCACTGAATGCAGCTATTAGAAGTGGTTATTTGGAAGAAAGCTGGTCTATGGGTTAGGGCTTTGGCTTTACACTTGGGATACATCAAATGTCTTTCTTAGCTCAGTGCCATGGGCAAATCGTTTAGTATCAGCCACATTTTCTTATCTATAACATTCAGACCCTAATCCCTGTGTGTCTGAGGAGTGCCCAGTGCAACTGCACTCCAGCAGTGGGATACCTATCCCTAGGGAAGAGAAGGGGAGAAAAAAGCTATCCAAAACAAGCGATCAGCACCTTCCTGAGTGAGCTGTGGCTCTGATACTGTGATCCAGGCAGCGGCTTATCCCCCTGAAAGCACAGCAGTGCGGGGACCTCCCAGTGAGTCCTTTCTGATCGCTACCCTGCGTGGGCCAGGTACCAAACCCTGCTATGACAAAACCACTTCACTCACCCCCCAGAGATGGCAAAAGGCTTGCCAGGCGCTATGCTCACTCCCTGAGCATCCCAGTCAGCAGCTGAGGGTCAAACAGAAGATCAAGGCCATGAAAAACACAGCAAATGCCTTCACTTCAGTCACTTTTGTAAATGACTTCGGTTTCGGTGGCCCTGGAATATGTCTTTCTTTTTATGTTGAAAAATTACGAGCTGAGTTGGGAGTTGCCATGGATGCAGCATTGGTTTTATTGCAGACTGTGTCTCTTATTGTGCAGGACTCCATTCTCGATGCTCTCCTGGGCTTATAAATAGTGAGGAAATTGGCCTAATTTTTCTCAGAAGTCAGAGGCAAAGCTGCCATTAATGTAGAGGTGTGGGCTCAGGCCTATTCTATCACGTGATATAGTTTATAGCATCGATCACCTCTGTTTTGGCAGTCCCTTGGTTGTGCCTCGCAAGTCAGGCTTCCACCCAGGTACAGATAAATCCTCCACACAATAAAGAAGAAAAAGAATCCCTTTCCCTCTATGAGCCAACAGGAGAAACTGTCCCTGGGAGCGGTTTCTGCCTGGGACTCCATGGCAAGTGTTCTCTTGAGCACACAGACAAGTGCACAGACACTGCCTCTGCATTGCAGCAAGGTATCCGAAGAGATCCAAATGATCTGCATATAGTGTGTTGTTTAGCTGCAGTAGTTTTCCAGCCGGCCACAGTGTTGGGGACCAAAAGGATGGTGCTGACAGATAAACATCTGAGAAGCGCTCGGGCTGACTACAGCTGCAATTACTGCAATGAAATGAAATCTGTCTCTGGCCCTCTCAGAAGTTATTTGCAAAGAAATGGGTAGGGATAGGGGCTAAATCTTCAAAGTCAGTTGGCAATACTGCTAAAAAAAGCTATGGAAATTGCCTTGCATTCAGTTGTTCATTCTTCTGCTCTAAGCCATTATCTTTCTTTTCAGAGGAAGGAGCTCTGCAGATGCACGGGCATCTGTATAAACAGTTTTTCTCTACAGTTAAATCTTAAGCTTTTCTCCAGTGGTTATAACAGGGGGAAAAAAAAAGACTTTTATCATTCCAGGACCACTCTTGAATTTGGAATTTAATTTCCTGGGTTCTGATGGCAAACCATGAGACTTCAATCTTCCTATTTATTCACTGCTATGGAGTGTGGGGTCTCAACAGAGCAGGACCTACTGTGTGAGATGCTCTACACTCACAGGACCTGGCGCAGTTTTCATTTAGGCTTCTTTCTATACACTTGACAAGCATTTTGTGATACTCCAGGTGGTAAAAATCTCCCAACAGACTCCCTCTTGTTCTCAAAAACTTTGAAGCTGCCTCCAGTGGGTGACCCTCATCCAGCTCAAGTGACTTTTGCAAGCAAAATGAGATGCCTAAAGTAGAGAACAAGGATAATGTAATGACTTGACCAGAAGTGCTTTAAATAGTGGTATCCATCATTATTATTTATTGAATGCTGACAGCTTATTTCACTTGTTTTAAACAAGAAAAGAGAAGAAAACACAACCTTCCCATAGGATTTGTTACATACACCTCACTCATCCCAATGTTAGCAGTCCTAATTCAGAGCAGCATGAGTAACAGGAGGATGAGATGCAGTCACCTTCCCAGCAGGGACAAAGGATCCATTTCCTAACTGGACTGCTTGGAAAGAGACACTTTCAGTTTTGCCAGGTGGATTAAGCTGGTTCCCCCTTTTTCCCTGCTCCCTGCACCCATTTTATACCCCCAAGCCCAGAGGGTGCCTGGGTGTTCCCACAGTGTTTACACCATATGCAGGGTCAGCACACGATTCGCAGCATACAATTCACACACATGATACCTGTTGAGGGCAAGGTGTAGGTTTGTCTTTCCTCTGCAGCCCCCCATGTTGTGGCCTCACATCTTACTTTTAATCCATTAAAATCATCTCCCTCCTAACACTGGGATGTTTCATCCAAGTAAGTGCAAGTGCCAAGAACCATGTAAGCCCTGTCCCATCCTATCCCCTAAAGAGTGTCTCTGTCCCAGCAGGATGCTCTTCAGCAGGAGTCAGGATGGGGACGCTGGACTCCTGGCTTCATGCAGTTAGGGCTTTGACCATTCAGATCCTACTTTCTTTCTCTTAATTTCCTCTTCAGGAAGAGTGTCCTTGCAAAGACATGCTTCTGACTGGAAACCACCTCTCTGGGATGGAGAGAAAGAGACAGACAGAGAGAAGTGCTCAGGGCTGCTCCTTGCTTCCCGCCCTGCTTAAGCAAACAAACCCAGAACTAATAAGCTCTGCAAAATGAGAGCTTTTTGTCCTGCAGTGGTTGAAGCTTTTCAGTAGTTATGGGAAACTGTGGGCTTGGGAGGAGTGCACCTGAAGAGAACTGCACCAACACCCAAAGGACATCCTGAGGATTACTGGGCCGTACCAGGCTCGAGGTGGCTGAAACGCTGCAGGTGAAGGGCAAAAGCCATTTGACACAAAAAAAATGGAGTGAGTTTGACTTTACAAAAGATTTCATAAATCCAGGCTTGGAGCAGTGAGAGGGCTGGGAGAATGAATCATCCCAAACAGCCTCATGCAGTTTACACAGTCTGGCACTTTATGACAAGCCACCCAGACCTCCTATTTTTAGTGCTAGAGATGGGCCAAGCATCTGAGGATTAGAGGCAATACTTTCCATCATTCACAGATCTTCGGATAGAGATTTTTGGCTCAACTGTCAGCAAAGATTAGGTGCATCTGCAGAGTTTGGAAGCAGAATTATACATGGGTTTTTCCCCAAGGTTCAGGTTGAATTGTGTTGCAAGGCTTTGGATCAAGACCAGAAGTATCTGAATTGTGAGAACAATGAAGAAAACAAAGATTTTAGCCTGATGATAGATTTTCTCTTGTTCTGTAAAATACGTTGTCCCACAGTGGTTTGGGTTGAAGGGACCTTAAAGCTCATCCAGTTCCAAACCCCTGCCACTGGCAGGGACACCCTCCATTAGAGCAGCTTCCTCCAAGCCTCTGTGTCCAACCTGGCCTTGAACACTGCCAGGGATGGGGTGTCATGTTTGAAGCTACCATATTAAGTCCAGAGTAAAGAAGCTATTAGCAGTACACTGCTATTTCATAATTAGGTTATGAAACAGCTACACTTAATTACACTGAAAGTTTGGAAGTACAAAAGAACTTTAATAATTCATACCAGTATGTTAAAACATAATTTGTCTTTATTCCTGTAAAGGTTCAGTTGCTCAAATCCTCATCAATTTTTTGCTACATTTACTTGGATTTGAAGGGAGGATTTCAAATATTGATTCTTCCATCAGCAAGATAACCTTATGGTATTTCTTGAGAGACCAGTCTCAGAGCTGCAGGAGTATCCTACGGGGACCAGAGGAGATGCATGGTCAAGTGCTACCCACGGGGACAGTGCTGCCTGCTCTGAAGGACCTATCTGCTCCACTTAGCCTTGAGGCAGAACTTATGCTCTGAAGCAATTGCAGTTAGCAAGGCAGTTTAAACAGTAGGAGAACACATAGTCTCTTATTTAATAACAGTTATTACTGAAATTATTACTAGCTGTTTCCAAAGTGAGCAGAGAATTGATCTGATTTCTGTCTTTCAGCATGCATTATGAGAGGTTTGGCACATTTGACAGCCAGGATCTATTCTCCTGCTTTATTTGCCAGACAAAACATGTTGAGGATGCCAGTATTTTAAAATCAAGCATGTAAAACAACCATCACATGTCTACATTTAAAGTGTAGGTATATTATATAGTAAATATTGAAACTGAATTTGCTGTCTTCTTTTGCTGCCACACAAGATGACTCTAGCGCAAGTATAAGGCTTGGCCAACACAAGGCAGCAGGACATATTCCTTTTCAGGAAAAACGAAAGCCCATGCACTAGCAATTCTGTGGCTTGGCATGCTGAAAGAACTCAGGATAACTCAAGGTTATGGTTCCCTCAGCAACTGTATTTCAGTCACAGTGCATATATATAATAAGACATAAAAGTTAGCATGGCATACTGTGATACAAAATGCTACACATGCCAGAGGGGCTTTGAGTTATGATTTCTGCAGGAGTTAATTTGGTGCTTTTAGTGGAGTGATTCCTTTAAAGATGCAGTCAAGGTAACATTTTACATTCCATTTCCCCATCACCATTTTCTTTGCCCTTCTCAGCTGTAAGGAAAAATCAATGGTGCATAAATCTCAGCTCTTGTAACTAGGCAGTAACAGGGGAAGATGCACAGCAGAGAGGGCACATATGGGACCACATCTACTTCAAACTCCTTGGAGCTGGATGATGTGCTGCCTTAAGGATCTCCATTTCCTTTCCAGATGCTTAACCTCAACCAGTGGAAAGGCACCAACAGGGAATTATGGCTCAAAATAGAGGCAAGAGAGTTATTTGCTGAGTCCGATAATTGCCTTTTTTTCTGTTGCTGCCTGACCATATCACTGGTTCACCCTCCAGCAGTTTTCCTCTGGAACTCTTTGCTCTCTAGCAAGGTACTGCCCATGCACTAATACAGAAACACTCTTCAGGTACTGTAATAACCGATACAGCTTAACAAAGTGTTCCCTCTAGGGGTTTCTCCTGGAAAAAAAATGCATAACAATAAAGCCAGGGGGGAGTGTTTGCCTGTCGCTAGCACAGCAAGCATTATTGTCCCGCACTTGGGGTGCCGTAGATCAAGATGTAGAATTCTTCTTGCTCCCTCTCTCTTTTCCTCCTGAATGTAACTCCGTTAATATGTAGAACTGGGGAAATCAAGTGTTAACCCTCTGACAAACGTCATTCTGACCAGTGTCAGAATGTGCAGCAATAGCCTGGGAAATCTCACTTAATTTAGCCCTTAGTTCTTTTATACATGACAGATGTACCCACAGCAGTGACCCAGACATGAACACATTGCTCGGGAAAAGCAACCAGATCCACGGAGTTTCGTTAGCAGCGACCCAACAGATGTGCTGTGAAACTTAGATGTTGAAAAGCAACTGGGGTTTGCTGGTAAAGCTCATGTTTCCTACTGATAGGAGAGGATAGCAAACCTCCCATCACTACTGTACAATCCTTCATCTGTTGCTAACCATAATGGCTGGTGTTTTCCATATTGCATTTCATCCACTGAGCCAAACAGCAGCGGGTATGGGTTACTTGCAGTAGTCCCAGTTCTATGCCTGCAGTAACTGAAATGCAGAGGGTTTGTCAAACTGAAGGTGGAAGCCCGGTTTCGTGGACTTCACCAGGGACATGCCCCAGTCTAACATCTGCAGCTATGTATTTTCACAAGAGATTGTAAAGAGGCGTGGGGTTTCTGTTTCCAAACAGGAACAAGTTCACACAGACCTACTGGGAGATGCAAGAACTCGATGTCTTTGGAAAGTAGGTCATTTCTATGTTTGTGCCTAATTTGAGGTAGCCAAAGCTTCAGCACTGCCCTAATTGACACAGAAAATAATATGCAGCCACAGAGTGAGATGTTTGAGAATCCAGACTGGGTGTCTTGCAGTCCTGCTCACTATACTTTCTGCTGGACGCTGATGGAGAGAAAGCCTGAACTGCCCCTGATCTACTTTTCTGTGAATCAGTTTACATATTCTTCTTCCCAAAGTGCCTCAGCATTGCTGCATTCATGTTTTAGGAGTTAAACTTCACTGTGGTTCTGCACTGGACACCATCACAGTCACAGGAAAGGGGAACATTCTCTTTTGTAATGAGGATTTTATGACTTTTGTCCTCCCCTCTGCCTGTCCTGGCAAATCACCCCTTTGTTATACGAGCTGGTGGGCCTTAGCTGATACAGTGCTTACTCTGTGGGTCCACTCTGACCCCTCCTTCTCAGGAGCATCATCACTCTGCATCCACATCCCTCCTCTGTCAGACATCGCTGCTCACAGCTTCTGAGATTCCTATTCCAGAGCAGCCCCGGGGCAGAGATTTAGGAGAAACAGAAAGCCAAGCCGTGGGGAAAGCACAGTCAGCAGTGTGAGGAAGCTGCCTGCCTGCCCGCTGTGCTCGGTGGAAGCCAAGGTGAGGTGTTTAATAGTCAAAGGGGTTAAGAGGCTGTGAATTATCGGCATCCAGACAGATCAGCTTTGCCAGCCAGCATTGCTAATGCTGTCAATGCAGGTGCCTGAACCCAATCAGAGCACTTGTGCACTACGATTGCTCATGAGCAATGATGGAAGAAAGGCCAGGAGCCAGCAGATCTAAGAGTTCCTGGTTGCCATCAGTGTTTGATGCTGCATTGTCTGTTTGTGATTGCTCTAAGCTTGTGTAGCAGCTGTACTGACCGGTAGAATTCAGTGTGTTTATGCGATTTTGGATTGGGAAATTGTTCAAGGGCAAATAAATCCAATGCACAGAGGGGTTTCATCCAGTGCTGTTTCTCCTTAGTTAATTACATTTTGCTCAGTGAATTTTGAGCTGAGAAACAAACACTTAGCACCAGCTTCGCTGAATGTTGCAGTCAAAAGCTAAAAGTAGCCAACCAATAGAAGTGAAAACAAACTATAATGACATGCAAAATAATACCTATTCCATGCAGGTTACTTGGTGGGAAATGCTTCCTCTGAGCCCTTGGTGACAGGAGGCAGAGCCAAATGAAGACCAAGGATCCACTGCAGAGACCTCAGCCAGAGCATGGGCTGTGTTGCCCACTTGCCTGTCCATCCATCACTGTCTCCAGGCACATTCCATGTAAAACTGCTATTTTGCCACTGGTCTGGAATTCAGAGCTTCACCCCGCCGTGACCAGTGGCAACGGTCTGAAGGGTGAGCAGGAAGGACTCGGAAGTGTTTTGGAAAGGTATGTTGAGAAAGGACTGGAAGACACTGCGGGTATCTTCACGCTGTGCCCATCCCCTTCTCCAGAGCTTGCAGGCTGTTGCAGTCCTGAGGCGAGTGGGGTGGATGTGCATATAAACCTTGAAGCCAGAGATGCTCTTTCTGTCAGCCTTTCTGCAGCACACAAGAGGAAAGGAGTTCAAGGACATAAGGGACAGCACCATAGAAAGTAACATAACATCTGAGAGCTGGCTGCAGCTAGCGGAAAAGAAAGCAGTGTGCTGTCGTTCCTCATTAAAATGCAAAGCAATGTCTTTGTGCACTCTGTAAACATGACTATTTCTTCTTTTTGCCTGTGAACTTCAAACAGACCCACCCCTTGATAGATCAGGTTCCAGAGGAGATACAGTCAAAAGTGTTTCTAAGAAGCATCAAAAAATCTATCCATCTTCTCTGTGTCTTTCATGATGCCTGCATGTGTAGTGAGAGCTGGGGTGTAAAAAGGGGGCAATTTGGCTCAAGCATTTATCCTGCACATTTTGGAAAAGACCAGGGCTTAAAAATTTCCTGAGTACCCTGCAAAAGAGCTCTGAAAGGGTTCCCCGCCCCATTGATTCGCCACCTAAACCAGCAGTAAAGATGCAACAGCAGAGTCTGCAGTGACTCTTCCTGCTGTTATTTCACAGAATCACAGAATCCCAGACTGGTTTGGGTTGGAAGGGACCCCAAAGCTCCTCCAGCTCCAAACCCTGCCATGGGCAGGGACACCTTCCACTGGAGCAGGGTGCTCCAAGCCCCTGTGTCCAACCTGGCCTTGAGCACTGCAGGGATGGGGCAGCCACAGCTTCTCTATATGCTCCAGATTCATTGCTCGCTCTGTACCACTCTGCCTCCAGTAACTCTAACCTATAGTTGGCAGTGAGTGAAGTACTCTCCTATCACTGATGGTCTGGTACAACACTCATTTTTTCCCACTTACCTAATGATGCACCATGCAGCAGCAGAGTGCATTTCCTTCGGTCCTACACATTTCCTCACCCTCTGTTCTGGGTGCCAGAGTGCTGTGCATTGATTTGCAGTGTTTGATTTGTAATGTGATCACATTTTCCTTCCAGCTTGCACCAGTTTAAATGAGATTATCTCTTGGACACTCCAACTGGTCCCAGGAACACAACTGAGAGACTGAGCCCACTTCTGAAAGCATTGTCTCTTACTTTCAGCATCAGTGACGCTGTTCAGGAGCAGAGCGTGACATGGAAGTGGGATGGAGTGAAAATTATTAATGTAGCAGATATGGCTTTATTTTCCCTGAAAATCACGTTCAATTTAGGCCATAATGATTTATTCTAAAACCGCATTTGGTTCTATATAACAGAACAGATGAGGGAAATCCATAGAGCTGTGGATTCACTTCTCTGCTTAAAAAAGAATGATTGCGTTCATATCCTGATCCTTATTTCTTTGTCTCCCCTTCATCCATCCTCACACGTTTTCTTTTTACACTTACAATAAAACAAATAGACAAATACTTTCTCTTCTGAATTTATGAGGTGTTATTTGGGGGAGGGGGGTCTCCAATTAGCATGTAGCCATTGCTATGCTAAAAATCTTTGCCATTCTGTTCTTCCTCCTTCCTCCCCTTGTCCTATATTCACACACACAAATGCCATTGTTAATATAGGGTCTACATTGTTTTGAGTTCTGCTTGCGAAGAACACACCGATCAGCAGAGGGAGAGAGGGACTACGTGTATTCCCACAGCTGTGCTGGCACAAGTGGAGATGCTGGTGCATCAACATGGGAGCTATCAAAACAAAGTCAAACAAGGCTCTATTGTTTCAGTTTCATTGAGGAAAACAAGAGAGAATATTTTCTTTTCCACTCTTGAAGAAGGAGGAAAACAGCACGACCGGCCCTATGCTATTCCAGTTTGGGGAATCGGCATCTTCAGGAGTTTTCAGGGGAAGAAAAACCTCACCTTGAAAAGTAAAGACCAGGCCAAATGCCCTGAGGCTTCCTCTTGCTTTCTTTCCTGTTTGCCAGGCTTGCTTCCCAGGACCACAGCTTCCAGCCGCAGCAGGGGCTAACAGCAGTTGCCTTTGCTTAGGCCGGGTTGCCAGAAGCCTGCTCCCACTCTTCCCATCAAACAATCCTAGAGCCCTGGAAATGACTCCGGACTGGCAAGCGACATGATTCTTATGCGCCATTGCTCATTGCAGCACTTTGCTCCATCCACTTTAGCATAATGTGGTGCCTTCTGCACTATTTCAACACCCTGCTACCTCAGCTCCCTACAGATCGCAGCCAGGCACAGCGCCTTTTCCTATATGGGGGCAATATGCCTTGAGAGCACCACGCATGAGCCGCAGCATCGCTTGCCGGGGCTCGGCTGGTCAAAGACCATCATTACTCAAGGCAGGGGACAAGTCATGAGCCTCTGCAAGGGCTTTGCCTCCCCCATGCACATTTACATCCCGACACACAAACCGTGCATAGCCAGTAGCTAGAAGGCTAGAATTCATTGCCACTTAGGAAAGGATTTGAGGGTTTGGGAGTTGTTGGGGTTTGGGCTCTTTTTTTGGTCTTTCTTTTGGAAAACAGTAAAGTTTGCAAACAGCAAGGGAAGTGCTGAGATAAATGCAGTATTCCAAGTGTTACATTTGTCAGCTTTCCATATGGAATTTGACACATCCAGAGCGTTTATAAGTGGAAGGACTCAAATCTCGAAGGAGATGTAAATCTGCCAGTGTTGGGCGCCGAGGGGATTGCCCCGTGCTTTGCTGTCCCTTGTGCATTCCTTTCGCACCATTCATAGTTGTTCACCAGCTTCCTTAGCTATCAGAAACGAAAACTGTTAGGAAGCCAAGGCTCTCGTTTCCTGTCAAACATCTGCACAGAGCTCTGTTCAGCTTCAAAGCTTGAATCAACTGTGTTTAATATCTGAATTGGTCTCTGAAGCAGCAGCAGCAGCAACTGACAGTAATAAAACCCTACAGGAAATAAACTTGGAGTAGAGCATGTGTGAGCCAGGTCTCGGTTAGATCTATCTTAAAAGTCAGGATGAAAGGCAAAGCCAAGAGGACTTTGTATCAGCAGGTTAAAGCGTGGTTGCCAATTGCTTGTTGGAATTAAAGGATCTTATGGGGTTGTTCTATTCATCCCCCTCACACTGAGACTGTGAGGCTTTAAGTCAGCCAAGGGTCTTATATTTCTAGCTATTTTGGTGCATTCTGAAATTGTTTCTATTCTTAATGCTCCGTAGCCATTAAATTACAGCCAGCTGTGTCCTGTCACTGACATCTTCCTGCAAGCTGCTTTTAAAAGGTAGTGCTTGCAGTTCATAGAGGTTCGGCTATCCGAGAGCTGAGCGGTAAAACAGCATCTAGCAGAGCAGAGAGCAGCCCAGTCCTGCAGCCTGTCACAGTTCATATGAAATGCAGTCAAAATGCAGAAGGGGCTGGACACTGAGGAAAACTGCTCATGAAAGGGGTTTAAGGCATGAAGGAAATTAAAGCACAAACTGACTTTGCTTAAATGGGCAGGAGTGATGTTTTGACATGTCATTTAACGTTTCCCACATGTTGGTTTGAAACCTTGCTGAACATTTTCCTTGTGTGCAAAATGACCCTTTACAAGAAAGGAAGAAAATAAAAAGCCCCAAACCAAACCCAAACCCTTTGGCTATCAAAACCACTCTAATTGAACAATTGAACCCACCTGTGTCTGACAGGTGAGGCAGTTTGGGGTGCTGCTATAAAGCAGCAGCTGCTGGGAGAGGGGCTCGGTTGCTGCAAGGGAAGGGGTGGGATGTGATCCTTCTCTCAAGCCTGCCTCTGTGTTTCTGGGGAGCTCACTCAGTTCTGGCCATGAGGACCTCCTTCCTGCTGCATGTTTGACCACATGAAGGTAAAGGTTGTTGAAAGCAGTGTCTGATGTTGGTGCTGTCGAAGGGTTTGTGTGCTGAGATGGAGCTGCTGTGTGAGAGTGTTGTTTTGCAGCTTTGCCCTTTTGGAAGCTATGGGTCAGAAGGGGTATGGTATGCTCAACAGTCCAAAGCTGCCTTTGCAAATCAGGAGCCCATGTGTAGGAAGCCTGAAGCCTGACTGTTCCTGTTCTTCTTGACCAAATTTCCACCCAAAGCTCATGTTGTGGAGCAGTGTTACTTGTTCTGCATCCCCTTATGGCTCCCCTGGGAGGCAGGAGCTCTGCACAGCCCAGACACTGTCTCACACCAGGAATAGCTGGTGAGCAGAAAGGTAAAAAAACAAAAGGGGAGGGGTGTTCATATATAAAGAAAGTAAGAAATCGCAATAAGACCCCACGGGATGCTTCAGTAAACCACTGACCAAAAACTTGTGTGCAAGCCACAAACAAGTGAGCTAGCAGTGGTAACCTCCTTGCCAAGTGCCCTCTGCTTGCCTTGCAGGGCAGCTGTGAGCCCTTCTTAGCCCTTGAGAAGCACTCAAAGGGCAGGGGGATGTGGAGGGGTGGTTTGCTGTGCTCTATCACAGCTGCTCAATGGCACCTGTGGGCTGGGATGGCAAAGGTCCTCATTCCACTGCTGCCTGCCTGAAGTCAGGGGTTTCTACTCAAGGGACAAAGGCAGAACTACATCTGCCAAGGCCAGCGACCACAGGATCACAGGGTGGTTTGGGTTGGAAGGGGCCTTAAAGATCATGCAGTTCCTGGGTGGGGGGAGCTGCTTTGCAGAGCAGTTGACATTTGACGTGCGCAGTGTGCGGTGCTCAGAGGACTGCTGCTTTGCTATAGAAATACCACTTCCAAGTGGCTCTTGACAGGCGTTTGCTGCTCTGTGTGTGGTGAGGTCAGGTCCATGTGCTCCGGACTCTTCCACAGTGTCTATTTCTGTGGCTCTTGTCTGGCTCTGAGGACAGTTGATTCAGTTGCCTAGCTCTGCCTGATGAGCAACACTTTCATTTCCTCCTTTTGCTTTGGAGTTATCTGGTGCAGAACGATTACCTGATAACCCCCTGAAGAGCAGGGAATGCTCTGGATGCCAGTGGGATAGCGAGCAGCAGAGCAAATCCCTTCTTTTACCAATTATCTAATTTTCAAGCAAATGTTGCTGCCGAGTGCTGTGGCAAATAGACAGAGGCAGTTCAGGCTGGGGGAGGAAAAAAGACCGTGACTAAGATCGCCTGTATTCCTCCTTTTCAGTGGGACTGAGCGCACTGCTTCAGAAAACAGAAATGAGGGGAGGAAAACAGGGACTGCTTTGGGGCTGTGGAGGTCATGCAACACGGATGGGGCTGCACTCAGGGTCATGACAGCTTCTTCAAGGGGGGAAACAGCCACGGCTTAAGCACGCCCTGTTAGCCGGGAAAGCGGCTCGCACAATCACCCTACACGCGGAGCTGCAGGGGGAGAGGGGAATAACCCTGCGCCCTCGGTGACCGCGCAGCATCAGCTCACGGCTTCCAGGGCGCTGACCCCCCCCCCGCCGGGGCCGGGCCCCCTCCGTGTCGGGGGCTCCCCTCGCGTCGGTACCCGCCCGGTTGCGCTGCCCTGGGCGCGCTGCCCCGCTCGCTGCTCCACTCGCCCCCGGCCGAGCGCGGGGCGGGCCCGGGGCCAGCGGCTCCTCCGGAGCGTGTTCTACCGGCAGGTGGGTCCCTGCCCCCACGGGAGGATGGCTCGCCCCATTGCAGGCATCTGGCTTGGGATGGGGGACGGAGCCCACAGCACCAGTGCGGGACTCTCCCGGGGCATCCCTCTGGGGGTTCGGTGGGCCTTGCTCTAAGCCACTTCACTGATGGAGCTGCTGCCACGGCCCTTGAGATGTTATGAGACCTTTTAGCGCTTTGCAGGACATGTTTCCTAGCAGCATCCTCTGATGGGAATGAAGCTGTGACTGCCCCATCGCTGGCAGTGCTCAAGGACAGGTTGGACAGGGCTTGGAGCAAGCCACTCTAGTGAAAGGTGTCCCTTCCCGTGGCACGGGGTTGGAATTGGATGAGTTTTAACATTCCTTCCAACCCAAACCAGTTCGGGATTGTGTGAAACCTCTGGTTTCCATCACAGGAAAATGTGCTGAGGTTTAGTTTTGGCATCAGACTGAATTTAGGCAACTTCTGGAGAGGCACTGCCCTGATCTCAGCATCCGATTTAAAAGCTTTTGGGGATATTTAGAGGAGCTACACTTAGAGCTGAGTTTTCTAACAGTAGCAAAGTCCATGACCAGGGTTATGTCAAAAAGGGTGAAAGTATTCCTCCTGGGGATGCTTCTTAAGAATCCATGATAATCCACCCTTGGAGACAGGATACAGGACAATGCATGGGATGGATGGGTCTGAAACAGTGATGGCAGTTCCTATATCCCTACAAGAAAGAATAATGTAAGTGAGAGCCAGAGGAAGCCGAGCACTGGGGACAGCAAAAGCCTCTGGAATTTATTACTGCTCAGGTTATTGCAAAAAGCCCCGCAATTTTGCACAAATGCAAATGGGAGGCAGGCACCTCAGCACAAGCCAGAGAGAGAATGGAGCACAGTAAGGGTATTAAATAAGAGATGAGAAATGCTGATAATAAATGATCATGGCTTTAAGGGAAACGGATGACTCTTCTGAAGTGGTTTTAATGAGCAAGTTCGGAGAGAGAAGTAATTCTGGAAACACTGCTCAGAGCTTTGCATAGGGAATCACTGCAATGCATCCACAAAGCAGCCTGGGGCAAAGTGTGAGTGGGTATCAACAATGTTTGGAAAGGACAAGCTCATCTGAAGGCACTGATGCATTCCCAGCACCTCTTGGCACCGGGCAGTTGTTACCTGGAGCTGATCCTCTTTGCCCCGTGCACCAGGTTAAAGAAGCTGCAAGGTCCATGGTGGGGAGAGTGCAGTCACATTGCTGGACACTTGGCAGGCCTTGCTCACAGCCTGCCCGCATTTGCTAGCACAGAGCATGTGTCATCTGCTCATATCTCCACAATGGGGAACCTAAAGCAGGTATAGGAACTTCCAAAACATGTTTCTAGACAGCTTCTTCCTTTTGTGTGCATCCTCCCATGCTCAGCTTCATCCATGGGGTCCTATGTGTCAGGAGCAATCCAAAGGGCAGTTTTACAGGTCTGCTGCAGTTCAGACACTAAGACTCTTCTCCAAAAGGGAAAAAGCTGTGTCCAGCTAAAGCTCCAGCATCCCTCAGCGTGGCCTTTATGTACTGCTGAGATCCACTTCATTGCGTGGGGTGGATGTCCGGCACCAGAGGTTTCTGTTCCACACAGCACCCACAGCCTATGCAAAGCCAGACACATCTGCAGAATTGTGGCTTTGCTGCACCTTTCTTTCAGCCCTCCCATCTGTGGCCCCTTTACTGGGCAGAAGATCTGAGTGTCTTGGACAGCCGCCTGCTTGATCGGTGATTTGTGGATCCTCATCATACACGGAGCAGGAAGGACTGCTCCCTCTCTCCAAGGAGCACTTGAGGACATGACACAGGCTGTGCTTGTTGCGTCTCAGGATATGGTGACCTTGTAAAGGGAAGGAATTCAGAATGCAGCTGGGTTGTAAGAATTACTGTGCTTCTCTTCGCCACTTCTGTTTGTGTACAATGGGTTGCCTGTTTTTAGATAAACAATAACATAAAATATTAGCAAACAAGGGGATGTGTGACTTGCTGCAGTGTATGAATGTACAAGTGGGATGCTGATAATCCTGGGACCAGAGGCAGCTACTAGATGAGTAGTAGTTAGGGCTATTAACAGCTGAAATGTGGAACTAAACCCATTGCCCCCCGAAAGACAAGTGCTAAGGTCTGTGATAACCTGTAACCCAGTGATTCATGATTGAAAGAACAGGATTTGCAGTTGCTTTTTGAGCCGTAAGCAAGAGCAGTTTTGGCTCCTGGTGATCCCAATAGGTTCCTGGAGGAAGATGTTCAGTTCTCCAAGGGCTGTTTCACTCTGCATAGCACTGCATGTTTTCTGGGTGGAAGGATGTCTTTGATTTGCTACCAGTGTTTTATTGAAGGTAACAGTAATCTTGCATGAGAGCAGCAAATCCTCCTGATGACTTCCCCCCCTCTAAAAAGCCATGCCAATTCATGGGCTGCTTTGGGACAGGCTCCACCAGCTGCATTCGGGGTCTTGTTTGAGACCTGGAGCTGCCTTTCAGCTGCAGTGCAGAGTTGAGCAAGCAAAGCTGTTCTCTTTAGGGACTGCTTCCTTCCAGCCTGGGACCACAGGATATCCTTTCAGTGCAGCTCCCGAGGAGCACAGCCCAGCAGAGCAGCCCGTCTCAACCATTTGCAGCAAGATAAACACATGGGCTGTTTCCCTTTCCGAAGGGCTGTGTGCTTATAGGTATGTGTAGGGCAGGCACTTGTGCTGACAGCCTGCCACTCAGACTGCAGACAGAGCTCCGAGGGTCACCGAGTCAGTTATAGGAAGTGAACCAGAACAAACAGCCCCTTTATCAGGCTTCATTTTCTCGCAGGAGGCTCCAGCTTTGCTCCCTGAGGGAAGTTGCCTGCAGTGAGATGCCTGGGGTGTTATCTGGCTGTGGCTCAGCTCACTTACACGCTTGGTCTCTTCTCCCACATCTGCTTCCTCTTCCACCTCATGCTTGGCACCTTCTCCTCCTGGTGGGTGAGCACATATTTGCTGCAGGAGCCGGTTTGCTGCTCTCTGGGTGAACACTGGTGATGTTATCCTGGGTTGTATTTCCCAGCATTTTCCTGGTGGGAAATTAACCTCTTCAGGTGGTTTGTGCTTCCATGGGCATCCAGAAACCCCTGCCTGGGTTGCTGTGTACAGCGTGCCTCTGATTTCGGCTGGCTTTGACACAAGCTGGGTGTGCTGTGCCCTGCTCCACAGCCAAGAAGCGTGATGTTGCTTGGCCGAGCCCTGCGAGTGCAGTGACCTGTTTCACACCAGGCCATCTGAACAGGAAAGGGAACAGGCCCTTTTCTCACTTCCCACTCACTAAAACAAAGGCTTGTTCACAAGGTCTGGTGCTTTTTTCCTGACTCTGTTTCTCCATGGACAGTTGCCACAGGCCAGCATGTACCGATAGCATCAAAGTTTTCCTTGGAAGCCCTCCAAAGGGATTCAGCTTGGTGGACCATGCAGTCACTTGTGCACAGTTTGGGAGCTACCGATCTGCCTGAATCCAACTGCATATTTATTTCATTGTGCCATGGATCTCACACTTTCCTCAATCACCAGGATGCAGTTAGTATTTAATACCTGTCTCAATGTTATTTTTTAGGCATCGTGCATGCATTACTTGGAATGCCTGCACCCATCACATCCATGTACCCCTTGGAGCAAGACCAGCCTCATCCTTCAAGGTTAAACTCTTATTCTCTTGCTTTTAAAATATACTGAACAGTTGAATGTGCCTAAGCAAGAAGAGAGCTTTTAGAGAGGTGAGGGCTCAATATGTGTCTTCAAGGTGTGCTGCAGGTGTGATCATCTAAACCCAGAAATAGGGGGCAGAAACACAGCATCCCTGCTATCCGGTCTCAAGGAACTTCTCCGTGGTGGTTTCTACCTAGGACTTTCCCCCAGCTTTTCATGGGTCTTAAAATCATGTGAGCATGGGGTAGTTTGCTGGATAAGCACCTTTGCAATGCTATACTCTGGGGTTATTTGAACCCCACTGAAGAGCTAACCATGACGTTGTGGGGCCCATAATGGGGATTTAGCCTTTTTGGTGTCACATTGTGGAGTATTTGTTAGTCTCAATGCCAAGCTACTGGTCTGATTTCACCCCTTGCTGCATGTGATTCACAGGGCAGCATCTGTTGAAAAGCAAGAAGGAAGCTTTCCTGGCTGGCCTCAGGCGGTGAAGCAGAGGCTTTGTCCAGCACAGACCTAACCTGCGCTGTCTCCTGCTCAAGCTTAACACAAATCTGTGTGTTTTCTGTCCCTGCATGATTTTATCCTGATGGGTTTGCTATGAGGAGAGTCCGCTCATCTTGCAAGATCTTTATTTGATATTTTAGGTGTTCACTTTTGGGGATAGGGTCTGAGAAATGGTTTGGTGTGCCTGTGTTTTGCCAAGAGGTGCCAAAGCTGCAGGGCAATTCCCCAGGGCTATTCCTTGGGAAGCCGCTGAAATCCTGTTTCTGTGCGCAGGGAGGGAAAGCAGCCTGGAAGAGGTGCTCCTTCCCAAGTTTTCAGCTTGTTCCCACCAAACTCCACTGCAGCTTGGCTTACACTGCATTAGAAGTATTTTAGTTATGTTTAAGGCCTCATTGGTAATGTGCTGAAACAAGTCTGACTGCAGCTGAGATTACAGCATAAATGACTTGGAAAAGCTGCCCTTTAGGAAAGGGTTATTCTGTTATGGGTAGCTTGTATAGCAAGAAGTCTCTTCAAGGAATACCTCTGGCAGGAGGACCTCAAAAGCAGCATTCTGTGGGGAACAGGTATCCTTCAGTACTGCCCCGAATTGGAGCTTACAGAAGAACATATTTGCATTCATACAGTCTGCATAAGTTGTCATTTCAAAGCGTGCCCTGGGATGTGACTGTTGCTGCCATTGTTCCTGCTTCTAAAAGAATTTGTTGGCAAAATGAAGCGTGAGCATCTGACTTGAGCTGTGGGAGCTGCCATCAACCCTCCACTGCTGCCTCATTCTGTGGCCTTGGGCAAGCCCTGTAATTACACTGGGACCTTGTTTCCCAGCCCTGGAACTCGTGTAATAAACTCACACTAGTTTTTCTGTGACACTTAAAGCCAGCCGCTGCTTCTGCCTCCCTCCGCAAGAAGCTGCATTAATTGTACTGAAGATGCTTATTGTAATAAGGGCTCCTCTGGATAAGGGCAGCAGTGAGGTCTGTGGTGACCAGCCAGCACTTAGGAGAGGTGCAGGAGGAAGACACTGTGTCGTTACAAACAGCTAATTACTTTATTATCAAGTTCATTACTGTTCCTTGCTGAAAGGATCAGTATTCAGAGCCTGGTGCGTTCTCACAAGAAATCGGAGGGACACAGGGTTCGTATTCATCTTTCCGAGAGCTCAGTAGATCCTTAGCAAAGACAGTGAATGGCATGAAATGTTACTTAAAAAGTAGCTACTGTGCCTGTATAGGAGCACATGAGGTGCAGCATGAAATTTGGGGAAAATCTATCCTTTTAAGCAGCAAGGTTTTCTTTCTCTTAAGCAATAAAAGCTTGCAGCTATGTGTTTTACTGATAGGCAATTTTAGAATGGCTGAAGTACTCTTGCACCTTCCCTCAGCATGAACTGCTCTTTGTGGCCTCTTCAGTGAGCGTCTTTCCCAGTTACAGTCTCTTGCTCCCCCTTCCCTCCCTCCTTTGGTTCTTGTTGCTGCTCTAGACCACACCATAGTCTGCACAGATTTGGGCATTTCTTTATCGACACACAGGGTTGCACATTAACATTCTGGTTATTCAGCTGAGATTATTCCAGTATTGAATAGTTATCACTGTTCCAGCTGCCCTGGGATAGGAACACCAGGTTCTCAGATGAGCAGAAGGAAGGCTGCCTGATTTCACTCTAGCACTAGTATATGCCTCTGTGCATCTTTCCCTTCTTACAGCAGCTGAGTAACTCCGAGTATGCTCCATACTGCAGTGACTAGCAAGGGATGCTGCTGAGCTGAGCGACTGCTGCTCCAGCAGTGAAGAAACCCAGGAATGTAGCAAGAGATTATTAAATTGAACAAAAGCTGGGCTTTTGGTGCAGGATCAGCAGAGCAGATAACAAAAAGGAGTTTATTGCACATAATAAAGGAATTTCTCACTATAGTAAAGCACTATTTGCTACTCCAATGTGTTATGTAGCTCTGCTATTTCCTTCTAAAGCATCTGTACTGGCCAGGGCACATCTGGTAAACCAGTGAGCCTGGAGCAAACTGTGTTAGGTGTTTTTAGCGAGGTGCTGCTGGTTTGTGACTGATTCTCCTGGACAGAAAGTCAACAGAGACAAAATGCAGCCTGCTTGGTTTTGTTTCCTTTTCCAGGTAGCTACATTTCTTCAGGATTAGGGTTTTTCAGATCCTCCCAAACCATCATAACTGGCATAATAGAAGACCTGGGCAAGCTGCTGCTATGGTCATTTATAACCACTCCTTAATCTGGGATGCAGACAAACCTTTGTTTTTTGTGGGATATTAGATATGTAGCAACCCCTAAAACCACTGTGGACCAAAAGATACAGGTGATCTTATATGCAGGACTATGTGTTAGTCTCTCCCAGCCTATCAGCTCTGTGTGGTGTGAAACTTGCTGTACCCTGTGGATTTTTGTTTAGAGAAAAGCTATTGTGCAAATGCTTTCAGGACCAAATAAGCAGTAGAGAATTTAACACAATTTCCCCCCATAAAACCTGAAAATAGATGTTAGGAGGGTGCGTTCCTCTCTGTCCTGCTCCCTGAGATGATGGATGAGTAATGCCAGGTTGTGTTTTGTTAGTGCATGTGTCTGTGTTCATTCCTTTCAAAAACCCAAGACTTAAAATCTTCATGTAAAATAGATTAAAGGAGGCAGAATGGAGAAGTAGATAGACCTCTGGCTTTGTGCCCAGAGCAAGTCTCTCCTAACTCGTGTTGATGCCAAACCTCCCAACCAGCAGCCAGAAACTTATTATTCCAACAGGTTTATTATCGCACTGGTCCCACATTGAAAGATGGGACGGAAACAAGAGTTGCCCAGGGACATTGTATATTGCTGGAACAAACCAGAGTATCCTCAGAGAGGGCTGCTTCCTGTGCAGTCCAGCACCGTCCTGCAATGCACTGCGCACCCATCCGAGCATTGCCAACAGAAAAATCCCAGCACTCCTAAATTTGCCGCAGCTCAAATGAGAAGCGCAGTGACCCCAGCCCAAAATCTGCTCCTCTGCGAAGATGAGAGGCATCCAGCATTGTACCCCCCATCCCAATGGAGCAACTCTGGATTTACATGAGAGCAAATTGGTACCAAAATCTGCCCATTGTGCTCTGGTTTGCTCTTGTTTGCTGTACACAAAAGGCAGCTGCAGTAAATTCTGTCTGAGCAGCAGCTCCCGGCTGAGCTATTGTCGAAGGCTGCCCCATTCTCAGGAGGTGTGATTGGCACTTTGAGGGTTCTCCAGCCAGGCATCAGAAATCACAAGCAGCTCCTGGAGGTGCAGCCTCCAAATGGCGTTTCTGAATTCTTGTTGAGATTATGAAATGCGTTTTCATTAAGATGGAAATTCTGGCACTGCTGAAATCAGTGGCAGGAGTTCTGCTGGGCTGGCTGGAGCCTGAGTTCCCTCATCCCTGTTTCAATGGCATCGCTGCTCATTCTCCAGGGGAAGAAAAGGAAACTTCAGGGGAAGATTAAATTTGCCTAAGTGATTCTTAGCCCCTCTAGCTAAGGGAAAATCTGAGTGCAGATCCCATTTGTGGGTTATACTCTTACCTAAAGGAACAAATGGAGAGAAGAACAGAGCAGAAATGCCTTCCTATTGCATAATAAGCAGTTATTATTCCAGAGCCAGCAGTCAGTGGTCTTAATTGAATGAATAATGCTTTTCCACTATTCCTGATCTTCTGTAAATTAATTACTAATTGTTTTCAGCAGCACCCATCTGTGACAAGCATATTAGGAGCCTGAGTCAATTATGAGATCACCAAATGCAACCAGAGTGAGGGAGCAGCTGCTTCAAAGGCGAGGTGAAAATGTTCTGAAGCTACTTCATGTCCCCAGGTAAGCAGACAGACAGTGGGAATCCTCCTCCTATGAATCACATTGTGCTTATCAATTGGGGGCTCTTTGTGATTTGCTTTGTAGAACAAATCAAGCTTGCTTTGGCTCTTTTGTCCCCAGTAACCTTGCTAAAACTATCTAGTCACATCTGGCTTTTAGGTCTCCTGCTTTCAGATCCTGATTATTTAATTTCTTTCCCTGCCTTTTCCAGAACTCTCCTCAAGGGTATTTTTGCATTTAAGGCATCCTTTCTATCTTACACAAAGAGATTAATAAGTGCAACATGTCAAAAGGAACTAGTTCTGAACTGCTCATCACCTAGGGAAAAGGTACTAAAAGGCTCTTGAGAACAAACTGTAAAGAGAAATTGGTAGCTGTAGAGTTAATGTAACTGTGCAGGTTCTGTGAGTGAGGATAGTGGGTTTGGGAAAACATACTGCTTCCAGGAGCTCCAGACATGAACCGCTACAAAAATGCGATCCTTTTGATTGCATAGTGTGTGTTTTGGGTCAACGCTGTGCAGTGCAATCCTGTCATCCTGAGACAAGGCCCCAGAGATTGTTCAGACAACAGGCTTGGTTGGGAATAATGCAGTTTCTCTGATCCTGTGGAAGTGTGTTGGTGCTCTGTTTTTTCTTGCAAGCACGTATGACATCCCCCCTCAGAGAGGTCTGTTTAAGATATAGCATTGCAGCTAAGGACCAGACCCCCAGCTGCAGAAAACCAATTGAGGCCTCTTGATTTTAATGGGGTTTTGAAACTCCAGCATCTGGCCCCCTCATCTTGGGATGAAGCTAATTACAGCCTATAATTAGGTTTCTTCATCCTCCCCAGATCCATTCTGTAATCTATTTTCAGTGCTCCTTCAACAGTAGGCTGTCTGCACCCTCAAAACCTATCTAGAAGCCCCTTTCCCATAGTGCTCCTATCAATAGTAATTCCTATTTTCAGTCTCACCATCTGGCTGTAAATAAACAAATCCCCATGGTTTATTTGTAAATGCTTTAGAAGGGGGAAATAGATCTTTCAACACCTTCATATTTCACAGAAAGCCTTGAGGGTTCCTCTTATTTACTGATGTCCACCTGGCAATGAATGGAGAACCTGTAACAAAGCGTGCTAATGACAGTGCTTCACAAAAGGACAGAAATCCAGTAACTTTTTGCTTAGTCCATCTCTAGGGGGGGACGGAAAGACCCCGATGATTTCCAAGAACAAGTGGCCACCTTCCCTGCAGCAGGCTCTGTGTGTTAATTACAGCACAGCTGGCATCATTCCGGTTCATAAGAGATCTGCAGCATGCATCAAGCTGCTTGATGCAAATCAGTGTGAATGCGTTCTTCCCACCTCTCTTGAGGTGCCTGTGTTTTTAACGTATGTTGTGAGTGCCTCCTTCTGATATTGTGATTATGGAAAGCAAGAAGAGGCAGAAAGCTGCTCCCTGGGAAGATACTTCTAAAGTGGCTCATAACTTACTTGCTTCCAGACTACAGCTTGTAATGGGTTTTAGTGACAGATTAAAGCTAAAAAGGACCATTCTGACTGCACTGGACTCGGGTTGGTCTTTAGACGTGGCTGCTCGTGCTGGGAAGCAGAGACAAGGTCTTCTCTTGTGGGTTTAAGCCTAAAAGACATTCTGGAAAGAGAGGGGTTGCAATATAAAGCCTCTTCTGTTGTTCTCTAATGTATTTCTGCTTTCTTCTGCTCATGTGTTTGGGCCTTATTCTAAACTGTCTGTAGAGTGGATGCCCCGGAGCGACTGTCAGTGTTTTCTGGGAACCAAGTAGTAAACTTTTGTTTATTCCCAGTTGAGAGTAACAGGGAGTGAGTGGATGAAGCCGTGTGTCTGCGTGAGAGATGCGCTCCAATGTAAGCTGCTTCTCTGGTTTTGGTTAGAGCAGCCAGCTCCCCCAGCGAGCCCCCGATAGCAGGGATGCAGTGACACAGTGGGGGCTTTGGGCTGGCATGGGGATTCCCCACACCAGAGGCAGCTGTGGGAATGGATCAAGAGGAGATACAGGGTGAGCTGGGATCTGGCTGGGTCTGAGCGATGTAAGGCAGAGCTGACCTGTGGTAGGAATGTCCTGTGTGCAAGCAGGGAAATGCAGGCTGCTCCACAGCTGCCATAAGGCAATGTTTATAGTGCTTGACAGTGCAAAGAAGCCCTCTGAAGGGCAGGTTGGCACAGCAGTCTGTGAGTGTGCAAGCTGGCCGGAAGAGCAAAACAATGACCTTTTAGAAAGCACCAAATGTCGGGAAGCATCCCTGACTGCGGTAACTGGTTTGGTATCCTGTGGGAGAACTGCCCAGAGCACTGAAAAACCGAGGAGCTGCCAGCAGGGATGGCTGGATTCCCATACAGGAGAAAATTTGCACTGCAACATCCAAATGGCAGCATGGAGAGCTCATTGCCGCTGAGCACAAAGCTGCTACCCATGTGTAGGATGAGCACAGAGATGCATTTGATCAGCTGTGTAATAAGGAGTCGGTTGGATTTTGTGTTGTGATGCCTGCATCTTGCTGTTTTACTGACGAGTGTCAGAATCCACAAGCTGATGTAATGGGATGGCTGCAAGTCATAGGAAGGAAGAGCCTGGGAGAAAAACAGGAATGAAATCGAATGGCTTTGCCAAAACAGCCCCTTGATGATGAGATAGGTGACGAAAGACAGTGTGGGGCGAGGGTGACAGAGCTGCTGCCTTTCTGAGATACAATAAGCCTCTGCACTCTCATTCTGAAAACACAAAGTCCTGGACAGAGGTGGCTCCCAGTGGAGAGAAGAAGATGACCTGGTGGTTCGTAAGGCAGCAAGATGAACAGTTCATGGAGAACAAAACGGCGAGAGGAACAACGTGTAGAGATGGGTGCATGAGCAAAAGGGACAACTGCTGCTGGCCAAGTAGGAATGATGCCCCCAAGGCAGTGGGTCAATCTACTGCAAAACAAGGAGGTTCATCTCTTTCAGTGGACTCCCAAAGCAGATTCAGTTTCATGTATTAGGAGACCCCAGTGCTCCTCTGGAAATTTTCCTTTGCCCTTCTCAGTGCCGGAGAGAAATTCACAGCAGAGGAGGGGAGACAGAAACAAAGCAGAAACGTGTTTAAATCATCTTGATGATACGGGTGTTTAAAGTACTGAGAGCCAGCTACAGGAGAGTTAACCATAACTAGTAAGTACTGAGCACTGTTGCACTAGGTCAACTTTACACAGCAAAGGGACTCCATCTCTTCCATCTGAGGAACAACGGAAGAAAAGGGAATGGCATTCAGGCCTTCACTGCGAGAGAGTTAAGTGCATGAAAGCAGGGGGCATCGGGGAAGTAGTGATAGAAGAGCCCAAGCAGTGTAGGTGGTACATGCACTGAGAAAAAGGTACAGAGAAAACTTTGGGGCTAAGTACAGACAGGAACAAAGTAGTTTAGTCCATCAACTTGGCTTTTGTTGTTGTTTGACTGCTGTGACACTTAAGGATATGCAGTTTAGTTATGTTCTCTGTAAACTGAGGAGTCTGCATCAAAGTTACCAGACCCTGTTTTTATAACTAAAAACAAAGCAGGGTCTGAAATATTTTACCAATGATACAGGACACAATGTAAAGTCAGAGCCAACAGTAAGATGCAGGTGATAAAATCAGCATCAGGACAGATAAGGTATGGGCAGAGACCTCATGCAATAGCTCAAATCTGGTTAAAACCAGAGCAGAGTGAGTAAGATTTCCTCTGACAGCCAGTATTTTCCAAACAAATAACTGCCTGTGTTATCACTGGGAGCCATAGGGAAGTGGGTAGGTACAGGGAAAATCCCAGTCATGTAAAAATTCTCAGCCTAGAGAAGTGTTTCAGGCTACGGCTCGAGCACCAATGCCTGATATTGGAGTGTGAGGACTGCCATCTGAGAAACTGCCTTCTGAGGTATGGCAGATCCTACCTGCTGCTGAGGAGGTGGATTAGCCTTCAGCAGGTAGGAATGTGCGAGTCGGAAGAGTCCTGTTTCCTGCTGAAGCAAAGCAGGAGTCTTCACAGCAGCAGAGAGCAACTGCCTCTCCAAATAGGTGACCTGGCATCACAGGGATGCTCGCTTCCTGCTTGTAGCAGAAAGCTCCTTGTCCTTTCTCTGCTAAGCTCCTCACCAGCTCTTTAGACCCTGTTTCCCTGTGGAAAGGGCAGGAAATATGAAAGGAGTTACGATCACACTCTCAGGTCAGCTGCCACCCTCCAAACACCAGGGAGTGCATCTAACTCAACAGTATAGCGATGATTGAGTGCTGTTTGCAGCATGTAGGTATCTGCCATGCATGTATAAGGACAAAGCTGGGGAGGAGAGGGGAAGGAAACCAACCCCTAAACCATATCATGTCTCGCATAGTCAAGCTTTCTGTAATTTCGCCAACTCAAAAGTCTGGGAGGGGGGAAATTTCCCCAGCAGAAAGGGCTGTGTTTGAGGTAGGAGGCTGAGTTATCTTATTTGAGCTTTAGAAAGAACAAGATTCATCTCTGTTGGAAGGAAACGTCTTCATCGCTTCCTTTAGAAGGTTTATCTTGCTCTTTATCAATGTCTGCACTGTACTGATGTCTGTAGGAGTAATCGGCACTCTACAGTGTTGTCCCTTTGGAAGTGCTGCTGTTCTGAGCAGATCTGGTGGGCAGGCTGGATATGATTTTCAAGTTCATCCTGCAAAATCCTGCCCGTATTTGTTGCATTCTCTCCCTCTGGGTCCTTCCATCAATTGTACATGGTATATAAGCATGAGGCTGTGTTTCCTGAGGAACGCATCAGAGCTGATAAGCCAATTAAGAAAAGTTTGGGAGCTGTTGTCTTGCGGGTTTTGCAGTGGGTGTTTCACAGCAGGGGATAGCAGTGCTGATCTGATCAGAAATCACTCATCATTATTTCTTTCAGCAAAGCCTTTGACAGCTTGCTTTGTGTAGTGTAGTGGAATATTCCACAGGCTGGCAAAGCACCGTATGTTCAAGGATCTGAGGAAGACTCTAATTGCAACTGGGCATGGGGAGAGGCATGGAAACACTGTGCAGTGTGCTACTTTCATTGACACGTGGACCATTCAATTCCCCATAGGTCTTGCACCTCGTTCACTCTTGAGAAGGCATTCTGTAATACTATCACAGACAGGGAAGAAAAGGAAAAGCAGAACTGGCAGTGGTTTATGGTGTTTTACACTACAACAAGGCACTGGGGAGCTCTGGCTCACAAAGGCAATCAATGTTGAAGTTTCTTCTCTTTGCTCACAGCCGGAGCAGAGGCTTTGCCATCCTTCATCCGCACACCGGTTCAAAATGAATCATAGGCACTAGCAGGCAGTGAAGAGAGAAGGTGCTTCCATGAAACAGCTTCTTGTAAGAAAACCCTTCAAATTAAACCGTAGCCATCTGTCCTGGTAAAGCATAGACACGCTTCTCGCCTTCAGAGGGCTTTATAGGCACCAACTAATTAGTCCTTGGGACCTAAGAGGTTTGACTTTTTTTGCCCTGGTTTAGCTTGGGAAGTCAGCAGGAGCATCTTGTGTCCTGGGGTGGGAATTCGGCCTCCTGCAAGGCAGGGGGATTGCAGTCCTTCTGTAGCAGTGTTTTCACGCAGCACGGGTGTAGAGTTGAGCACTTCCACCCTTCCTTACGCACTTGTGACAAATTCAAGGCTCGGTATTTCTGTTCCCACAACTGCTGCGTATCCAGACACTCCTCTTGACTTCTGAATCCTAACTGTCCAATTTGAATGGGAGCTGCAGGTGCTCAGGCCTCTGAATATTAAGCTGTTAAAAAGGGTGTGAATGAGACTTACACGAGTAAAGTGCCCATTGATTTGTTAGCTGAACTGGAAAATATTTCCCATGCTCTGAATGTATATGAGTTGATCTGAAAATGGTTTCTTTTTAACCAAAATGACCTCCTGCTGCATTTGTGCTGAATAAAAGATTTCATTTTCTGCATTGGTTAAGGAACAAGAACCTTATGTAGCTGAAGCCTTGAAAGATCGGGAGCTTTGCTCTGTTCTGTCATTAACAAATGCCAAATTAAAAACTTCCACTTTTGTACAAAAAGGAAATCATTTTTTGCCTGAAGTGTCCATCAGCTTTGATAGGGACACATGACCACTTCTTGTTGACTCAAAGCTTCACATTTCAGCAGACAAATCATGCTCCCTTCCCAAACTTCAGGCTTAGGAACTGAACTTAGGACATCCAGAGGTTGACAGTCTCCAAATGAAAACCTTGGACTCAAACTCTCCTGCTTCATGGTCTGTGTCAGCCTGACTGAGCCCTACCTTGCCCTTGTCCTCCTCTGCCCCTTGTTGCTGTCATCTAGGAAGGAACCTATGAACAAGTCTTGTCAATGGATGGCCCTACTTAGAGCAGGGAAAGGTGGGGGGGTTGTTGTAAAGAGCTGAGAGGTATTTAAAAATAGTAAGTAGGATAAATGTGATGCAGAGACTATAACAGGTTAGTGATGAAAATATGTATGAAGGCTGCAACTTCAGGGCCTTGACATAAAGGAGAAGGTGGTACTTTGAACTGTTGAATGAAAGCAGGACCGCAAAAGGGAAAAACCAAAAGGAGGCATTAGGATTGGGTGATGTAAGTGCCTAAGAGCAATGCTTTAAAACACGGGCTGTCAGAATGGTGAATCGCCTCTATCAGGTTATAATAGGACAAGGTGTTATCTGAAAGACCTTTGCTGCAGCTTGTCAGAGCTCCCATAAATCAGTACGCAGTCCAACAACCATGTAAATGAACCATAGTATTTAAGGCCTTCCAGTTTCTCTGAAGAGCTCCATACGCTGAAGTGGGTCATTTTGACAGCAGCAACCCAAACTCTTTGCTCTAAATGACCCTTACTTAGGATGTAGTGCTATAATGTGTGCTCAAAGGTTAGGATGTTTTGAACAGTTCCTTATAAGCAGCTCTAAAGCCTCACGAGTCTTTGTGGCTGGGACAGTGGCTTTCAGCCACGAGCATTACACTCCTCAGGAAACACACACAATGAAATGTGACAGCAGGGCAAAATATTTTATAGGCAAAGTGACTGTCTGTGATGATGGAATAATCAATGCAGAAGGGGAAAGTGCAGAGGCTGAAATGCATTCACAAGTGCATTTGTTTCTGCAGCTGCTGGAGTGCCACTTGCTTGTGTGTGGATCCATTCAGTGAGGCATTTGCAGTTAATCACCTCATTAGGAAAGCCGGCACCTCACACACCTCTGAGCAGGGAGCTTGTGCTCTTTATTGCTGCTGGCAGTTGCTGTTGATTGACTTAGGTTATGAAAGGATTAAAATGCTTGATAGAACAGTCTGTTATCCCCAGCAAGGAAGTCATAAATCTGCCAAAAGACTTCTCAGCAAGTCCTAGGGTAGTTTGCCAGCTCAGAATTCATCGTGCTGCAGGTTGGGGCAGCAGGATTTGACTGTGCTGCATAGTGAATTGTGCTGTGCCATCGCTGGAGACTGGTGGTGTGCTACTTCGGTGGCTTCCTTTGTGCTTGCTTGTTTTCCTTTCATATTAAACTCTGTGTTGTAGAGAAAGGATGGCATTTACCATGAGTTTGGGCAATGTTTAACTTTTTTGCTAGTTGATGTCTTTGCAGCTTATTGCAATATAAATAACACCACTGCTGCCCAGAAAGGATGGAACTGGTCTTTAATATTAAAGGTCTGTAGTGGTGCGTGACATGGCTTAGCACCCTTCAAACCTCAACGGTGCATACAACACAGCTGCTACGTTGATAAAAATAGGCCACTTTTATCAAATATTAATCTGTGCAGAACACAAGGTGACTTGAAAATGGGTGCATGACAAGGAAGGTTTGCAGCCTCGGAAGGAGAGAGCAGCCCTGAAGCTCTGTGCCTTTCCTTGTTGAAGTTTTCTATGGTTCATGTGCTGGCCAGTAATACTATTAGCTGGAAACCAAGCAGGATAGCAGGCTGGGCACAGAAGTAGAAGCCTCAGTTAAAATGCACTGAGTTTCTTCATAAGGCTTGGATTATTAATAACAACTGTGCCACGGTTGTATCAGGAGACCCCAATTGAAACTGGAGCAGAAATACATTGGTTATCCACAAATGGAGGAAAAAAAATCTGATTCAGAGAACTTAGAGCTTCAAGTGACAAGGTTAAAACCCAAATAAGCAAGTAAACAAAACAAATCCCAACAACAGAGCGAAAGGTAAGGAAAGAAAGAGACAAGGTAGGAAATCAATTCCCTAAGACAATACAGTCCACCCACAGTTGTATGGTTGATTAAAGGGCTCAAAGTTGAGTCAGAGCTCAGGAGTCCCAGTTCCCTGACTGCCCAGCTCTATCCTTTCAAAAGGAGAGGGAAAAAAAAGCCCAGAGGCTAAAATGAGTAGAAAAGATATTGATCCTTGCGTGTGGTTGAAACAAGCAGGAGGTTTTATCATAAAATGTTAGTCTGATGGCAGATATAAGATACCGTTGCTGTGTGGTAGAGAAAAAATGGCATACAGCAAGTAACTGTTCTGTCTTGGAAAGGTGACTGAAATTGCTCCAGTGTCTTCTCCAAGCACTTGTCAGAGTGTTTCTGCTTTCAGGCATCTGAACTTGGAGCTGTGAAGAAAGCAGGTTCGCTTATATCTGCTAAACTGTGTTCAGCCCTTGCTCATAAACAGCTGATGTTACACAGAGTGCAAACTCTTTGGCCAAGGGCCTGTGTGGACAGGACAGGGGAATGGCTTTAACTGCCAGAGGGGAGACTGAGATGAGCTCTGAGGCAGAAGCTGTTCCCTGTGA